>JAQZBX010020393.1:0-33048 GCA_029593785.1 Cabassous unicinctus
AATTACACATACACATTGTTTTCAGGGCAGTTGTGGGTATGTACGGGCAGGAGCTGAGCTCTAGAGAAAAAATGCCGATTCCACCACTTACTAGCTGTGTGACCTTAGACAAGACTCTTTACATCTCTGAGCCCCAGTTTCCTCATCTGTAAAATGGGGGTAATAATGGTACCTACCCCATAAGGGTTTTAAGGATTGAGTGAGGCAGTTTATGTGAAGAACCTGATATAGAGATAGCATCCAACCAATATTAGCTCTTATTTTCATTACCTTTATAAACTGGGGCCCTAGAGGGCAGGGACTCTGCTGATCACTGTCTGGCACAGAGGAGGCACTTGATAAATACATTTGATGAATAAATGAGGATGCGATTTTAGAGCTGGATGGACCATTACAGACCAACTAGATGAGGGTTTCTCCACCTCAGCACTGTTGACATTGGGGACTGGATAATACTTTGTTGTGGGCTCCAGCCTGTCCTATGTGGATGTTCATTTGTGGCCTCTACCCACAAGATGCCATAGCACCATCCCCCAACTGTAACACCCAAAAATGTCTTAGACATTGGCAGATGTCCCCTGGGAGGTAACCCTCCACCTCCCATTGGGAACCACTGATCTAGTGAACTCTAATAGCCTCATTTGGAAAAAAAAAGAAAAAAGAGGAAGTTGAGCCCAGAGGGGAGAAGTGACTTTCTGAAGTCACACAGCAAGTTGGTGGCAGAGCTGGGATGCAGCAAGTTTGTGTTCCGATTGTCAGCCTGGAGCTCCTTCCACTTCACCCGTGTCTTTAACGCCTGGTTGCCAGAGGTCCTCTCCTCAGGCCGAGGTCATGGGCTCAAATCCGGAAGAGTCCAGCTGCAGCGGTTCTGCTCCTGGGTCACAGATTGTTCACCCAGTCCAGGAGGTCACCCTGCAGCTGGCCAGGAGGGAGACTGGCAGACAGCGGTGCAAGGCGCCCCACCCTGGGGACAAGGCATGGGGCATAAGGACCTCCTCCGAGGCCAGCCTGCTAAGGGACAGTGCAGTGCCAGCCTGCTCTTCAGTGGCCCCACCTCAGGCCCTCAGTCGGCCGAGAGGCACCAGAGAGGGACCGAGTGCCTGGCTGTGGGTGCTGTGGGGTCAGACAGCCTGGACTGGACCCTGCTTCTCCCTGTCCCTTACTGTCCCTCCACACCAGTGTCTGCACCTGTCATCTGGGAATTATAACGCTATCTCCCTAAAGGTCACAATAGGACCTGTGGCCCTCGCCATCCAAATCTTTTGGTCTGAAGTTCTCATGGTGAGTGTTCAGAGAGGAAGTTGGCAGAGTGAGGGATTAATCCAAAAATTCCCCTGAGTCTTTTCTGCTTCTAAACCTGGATAGCAAGGGATTTGGACAGGCAGGTTCCTGCACCTGCCAAAGCCCAGAGGTTTGCAGGGAGGATTAAATGAGTAAACTGGCATTTGCTGAACACTTTGTCAATGACCCCAACAACTGCCACCCAAAAAAGAAGGTGCTATTACCACCGCCATTTCACAGAAGAGGAGTCGAGGCACACAGAGGTTGTACAACTTGCCCCTCACCTGGGACAGTGGTGAAGCCAGGATGTGAGCCAGTCTGTCTGCAGAGCCTGGGCTCACCCCCACAGGGAGAGCCTTTAGCAAGGCCATCATTGCCACAATCATTACTGTATTTGTGGTCTTATCCTGGGCCATGAAAAGATTTGTTGATCCTGTCTTTAAGGCGGTTCATATTTCCACGGGGAGAAAAACATGTGGTGAAAAATCCCAACGTTCTAAGAAATGAATTGGCAAACTTTTTCTGTAAAGGGCCAGATAATAAATACTTTGGGCTTTGTCGGCCAGACGGTCCCTTTGGCAACTACTCAACCCTGTCGTTGTAGCACGAAAGCAGCCGCAGACCACTCAGTAGCGAGTGAGCACGGCTGTTCCAACGAATCTTCATGTGCTACACAGGCAGCAGCGGGACAGGCTTGGCCCCCGGGCTGGAGTTTTGTTGACCCCTGTGCTAAGAGAATTGCTTTAATTAGAAAGAGTGCCTGAGCCCCTCTATTCCTCTCCTCCAGCCCAGGGAAAATTACCCCAATGGTCTGGGGAGGGCAGTCAGGGAAAGGTGAGGGTGAAAGTCACTTGTCTGGCTCCGAGCTTGGCAGTGGACAGTTCAGCCTGAGGGTCAGCCTAGGTGCCGGCCCCCTGCTCCCGCCCCCACCCCCCGAGCCCCAAGGCTGCCCCTACAGGCGGCAGCGGCATGGGACGCTCAGCTTTGGTAAAAGCGCTCAGAGACTTTGGGTGCAGAAACGACGATTGGGGTCTGGGAACTGTGGGAAACGTCAGGCTCGGCGCCCCCTTCAGTCAGAGCTCGAGGCGAGCAGTCGTGCATCAGGCCTTCAGAGGCACACCTGACCTGGATGTTACCTGATGCACTTCGAGGCGTTTGTGACTGAGCCAAGACCCACCTTGTAGAACCCACCCGGCTGGGGCCTGAGTATCTGATGTGACAAGGCCCACGTCAGCCGGAAAGGAAGAGCGCTGAGCGCTGTGGGATTACCCTCAAGCTAGCAAAAATGGTGTCTGACAATCTTTGGTTCAGAGGGTTTATAACTCTGTATTCTACAAGAGGCTGGCTCTGGCTGTGGGGAGTGTCTTTGTAGAAAACCATTTATTAGGTAAATAGATAATTCTGGGCTAAGGTGAATGTCATCTTACCCAGGCATCCTCCTTCAAATCAAATCAATCTGTCTCATCACCTCACAGCTGTGGGGCCTTGCCAGTTCCTTCTCAGTCCCCCTCATCTGTTGAATGAGAATAATTGCAAGGCAGTGGGAAGAATTGAATGATATCAACATCTGTGAGCACCCAGCCAGAACCGGCTACCTAGCAGGTGCTTAATAAATATTCCATCCCCTGCCCTATATCCTAGTACAGTCAAGCAGTCATAGGAACCAAAGGTTAAAGGAAGATTCTGGGAAGAAAAACATAAAATTGAGAGAAATCTATCTAAGCATTAGCTTGATCCCCGTGACCCTATGAACTAGGAAAAGACAGCTGTCATTTATCTCCACTGTGGCGTGTCTCAGGCTAGCAGGGACCATTCCTCAGTCAGTCCGTCCACTGACTGCTCTGGGCCAAGGACTGAAGAGACACAGGCCAGTGTAGACGGAAGCTCCACCCAAGGTCCACCTCCTTCCCCAGCCTCACCTCCTGCCCTGGGCATGGGTCTGGCACAGCACCTATGCCACCTGCAGCACTGAATGCCTTGCCTGTCTCCCTCCACTAGACTCTACCTTCCTTGAAGGCGGGGACCGCATCTTGCTGTCTCAGGCTCCCTAGTTCCTAGCCTGGGGCTTGCTCTCCAATTGCCCACATTGGAAATGCAGGCAATCCTTTGAAGTCATCCGCCAATCAGCTCCCAAGATGCCAGGAAAGTCACTTGGCATTTCTTGGTTGTCCTCTGGACCCTCTGGCTGTGATTGATGTGAAGAGAAGTTGAGCACAGAGAGCAAAGGCAGAGAAGCTGGCCCTGCTAATCTTTATTTGCTAAACAAATTGTATTGACTTATGGAAGAAAGTCGTTGGTTTCAACAGCAGCCTATGCGGTCTGTGCTCCCTGGAGAGGCCCCGGAGTGGCATCGCTGCATCAGGGACTTGTCATTTCCTGTGATCTGTACCATCTGGGGCTCTCGGTGCCCCCGCCAGGGCTGTGACCCGGAGCTGAGAGATATGCAATGCAGAAATGAGGGAAACCTTCAGTGATTTCCTTTGGCAGCAGCAAGGCAAGGGAAAAAATATCCACGCCACCCATCCTTGCTGCCAATTACTAAAAGAAAGCTGCTTCCAACTCCACGGTCCTCCCTGCCCAGTGTTCTTTTGCTGATGAAGCAATATGTGTCATCTGCATTCCTCACACTCCAAGAAACAACTCTGCTCACTTCGGTAATGAATAGGACCCAGGCGCCCACCCACCCAGGATCCAGATCTGACAGCATAAACGAGCACGGCCAGGGCCCCAGCGCCGTTCACAGGGACACCTTCCCCTGGGGCCCTGGGGGAGCCCTGTCTAGTTCATCCCAGCTGGAAAGGCCTGCGCCCCTCTGACCTTTCAGCACCTGCCTTGCTCCTCAGCGTTCCTGCCTTGGGAGTCTGTGAGCTGTCGCACGATCACTCCTACTAGCCTGAAAGCACTGCGGGAGCAGGAGTTTGCTTCTCCATTTATAAATCCTCAGCAGAGCCTTACTTAGCAATCGTCCCCCATGAGTAAAAATAAATTTTGTCCTGCTGAGTCAAAGTAGACCAAGTATTAATAAGGCTTACCAGCACCCCAACTTCCTGTTCTTTGCACGGCTGTCTCCTTCTCATCATTCAGGTCTTGGCTTGAACATTCCCTCTTCGGGGAGGCCTGCCCTGACCACCTCGCCTTACTCACTCTAACCCCTTAGTCTGTTTTATTTTCTTCATAGCATTTACCACTATCTAAATTACCATATTTATGTGTGTGCTTGTGAATTGTCTGTTCCTCTCACGAATAGTTAAGCTCCATGAGGGCAGGCTTCTTCTCTGCTCTGTTTATCCACAGAGTCTAGAACAGGCAGATAGTAGGCACCCAACATAAACTTATTAAATAAGTGAAATGAATTCATGAGTGAGGAATGGGTGAATGAATGAGTGTAATCAGTGCTGGAAATCAGCTTTAACTGAGCTGCTCCTTGCTGGCTTCTCTCTGAGCAGCCTTCAAGCTTTGCAGAGTTTGGATAACTTCTATCCTTAGCCCCCCGTGCAAACTGCAGAGCTGGAGTCTGGGAGGCTCCCCGGCTCACCCCAGCAGCCAGACTTGAATCTCCTCCTCCTGGCTTGCTGTCTCCCCACACCATCTCCAGCTCCTCTGTCTCCCCCTTGCCCCATCAGCCCTTTGATTTAAAGAGGCGACTTTTCCAAGAGAACTGCAGAACCTTAATAAGAAATCGGCCAGGGCTGATGGATGGCAGAAAGTTGGCACCAGCCTCAAGGTTGGCGGGAGTTATTTTAAACTATTCAGATTTACTAGGAAGGGAAGGAGCCAGAGGAGGATTTAGGGGCTTGCCTCACGGTAAGACATGTGGCCATGTCCCCGTGCCTGGTCTCAGACAGACACTTCCTGAGCAGTCCACCCCCACCGCTGCCTCTGTGTCACCACCCTGAGATGGATGATGAGGCCTTTGGCGTGAGGAAAGTGTTGGGAGCTGATCAAATAAATGTGATGTCTGGAATTTGGGCAGAACCTTGTCTCACTTCTCTGCTGGGGCCGTTGTCTGAGGATGGGGGGACAGGGCCGTGGAGCGGGCTGTCCCTGAGAGGCTGTGTCCTCTTGTGGCCGGCAGGCGTCTCCTATCTCCTGCAGCCTCTGGGAACCCAGCTCTTCTAAGCCCCCATGATTAATTAGAGCCCCCTCTCCACTCCATTTATCTTATCTCCTCCAGGGCGCGGCTGTCAAGGGAGCGGTTAACTGCCTTAGCCACACTGCTCCAGTTTAGAGGCCTGAGCTGCCATGTCTCCTCCTTCCATGCAGACCCAGAACTTTCTGGAGCACAAGGTTCCTCTCCTTTCCAGAGTCTCTAACCAGTCAATCCCTGTTTATGTTTCAAGGCCCATCTCAGCCCTCACCTCCTCCAGGAAGACTTCCCTGATTCTTCAGGGAGACAGGTGCTCTGAATTTTGAGCCTCTCTTTGTGGCATGAACATTTATCTGTTGTTTTTTATGACAGAGTTGACTGGGCAGCCTGTGCCCTCATTAAGCTCTAACTTTATGCCTGAAATATTCTCCCCAGCTTCCTGCCCGCCCCACACCTGATACTGTCAGACCCACAATAGGTGATCAATAAATATATATATATATTTTTTTAAGATTTATTTATTTATTTATCCCCCCCTTGCTGCTTGTGTTTTTTACTGTGTCCATTCGCTGTGTGTTTCTTCCGTGTCTGCTTATCTCCCCCTTGCTGTGAGGTCCTGCTGCATCGGCCCACCGCGCCGCACGGGCCGGCCTGCTCTCACAAGGAGGCCCTGGGAAGCGAACCCGGGGCCTCCCGCATGGTAAACGGGGGCTCTATCGATTGAGCCACACCCGCTTCCTGCTGTGAGGTCCTGCTGCATCAGCCTACCACGCTGTGCGGGTCGGCCAACCTGCCCACACAAGGAGGCCCCGGGAAGCGAACCCGGGGCCTCTCATATGGTAAACGGGAGCTCTATCCATTGAGCCACACCCGCTTCCGATCAATAAATATATTTTTTAACTAAATTGAATCAAATGAATGTAAGATTAACACAAACCAACAATTTTTCTCCCCCACATAAACTCGGATGCTAGACAGGTGGACAAATAGGTAAGAAAGACCTTTTCTTTCACATACGGAATATTTCAGGCATACTGTAAAGCTTAGAGAAAAATGTAAATTGGAAAGCGGATGTGGCTCAAGCAGTTGGGTGCCCACCTACCACATGGGAGGTTGCGAGTTCGGTTTCTGGTGCCTCCTAAAGAAGACAAGCAGGACAGCAAGCTGGCACAACAAGATGATGCAAGATGACACAATGAAGAAACACAACAAAGAAACACAATGAGAGACACAACAAACAGGGAGTGGAGGTGGCTAAAGCCATTGGGCGCCTCCTTCCCACATGGGAGGTCCCGGGTTTGGTTCCCGGTGCTTCCTAAAACGAACGGACTCAGAGAGCAGACAGCGAGCGCAAACAACGGGGGCGGGGGGGGGGGAATAAATAAATCTTTAAAAAAAAAAGAAAAAGGAAAATGAACAGCGTATGCATCAAACAACTTTGTCAAGTCTTAACCTTCTCCATTTTTGTTACAGATGTTTTCATTTTAGAAGTAAACCATCACACGTTGAAGCTCCTTGTGTACCCTTCCCTATGCAGTCCTCTTCCTTCCCAGGGACAACCATAAGCCTGACTTTAGTGTTTATCATTTCTGTGCCCATTTTTAGACTTTAACTACATATGAATGCACCCATAAATAATATAGTCTTTATTATGCATGCTTTTAAACTTTATATATAAGACATTGTGTGGTATGTCTATAGCCTCATGCAACTTGCCTTTTGCACCTCAATGCTAGGTATGAGATTCATCCAAGTAGATAGCATAGCTCTAGTTCATTCACTTAAACTGCTCTGTAGATTCCATGGCAAGAATATATTACAATTTATCCATTTCCTTTTCAAGGGGCTTTCGGTTACTTGCAGCTTTTCACAGTACACACAATGAGGCAGGGTTGCTCATGTTGGAGAGTTTCTCTGGAGCAGAGGTTTTCAAACTGCACATTGAACACAGAAGAGAGTCATGAAATCAATATAATGGGTCATGACTACCATTTAAAGGTTGAAGTAGAACAGATGAAAAAAAATGTCAGTGCGCACATGTGTTTGTGCTCGGACACAATAAGAAATGCATATTTCTTATTGTAGGTTGTGGTAGAAAAAAATGTTTAAGAAACACGGTGTGATGGTTGAGAGCTATATACCCCAGAAAAACATGTTCTTAAACATAATCCATTCTTGTGGGTGTGAATCCATTGCAAGCAGGACCTTTTGATGAGGTTACTTCAGTTAAGGTGGCCCAAGTGAATCAGGAGGGGTCTTAATCCTATTACTAGAGACCTTTATAAGCAGAATGAAATTCAGACAGAGAGAAAGCCACAGAGGGAGCAGCCAGAAGCTGAAATCAATGGAACCTGGAAGAGAAGGGAGAGGCCAGGAGAGGCCACCATGTGCATTGACACATGACAGAAAAGCTAAGGACAAAGGAGCACCATCAGCCATCCCCAGAACGCCACAGCCTTCAGGGAGAAAGCATCACTTGATGATACCTTCATTAGGACTTTTCCTATCCTTGAGACTGTGAGCCAACAAATTCCCGTTCTTTAAGCCAAGCCATTGCACAGTATTTACTTGAGCATCCAAGAAAGCTAAAACACATGGTACTGTGGGGTTGGTACTATCTTCAGCTTTATTTAAAATTGCCAAATTGCGCCCCCGAATAAATGGTACTCTCATCAGAAGGATATGGCCTGCATCCTTACTAACACTTGGTAGTATCAGAAACCAACTTTTCCCAATCTGTTAGGTGTGATGTGATGGCATCTCATAGTTTTACTTCGCATTTCCTTGCTTACTAGGGAGCGGGAGCATCTTTTCATATCCTTATTGGCCACCAAATTTCCTGTTCTGTGAAGTTTAGGTTCACAACCTTTGCCCATGTTTATGGATTAGGTTGATCTTAATGATTTGTAGGATTGAAAAAAAAAAGAAATATATATATATATGTATATATGTATGTATGTATGTTTTTTCTGGATATTAATCCTTTGTGGATTGTATATGTTGCAAATATCTTCTCCGTGTCTGTGGTTTCCCTTTTTCACTTTGTTTAAGGCATCATAAAGCCTTTGCTAGCTCTGACATCCTGATTTACAGTGAGGCAAAAGGGAATCCCAGAGGCTGAGCCTCGGGCAGGGAGAAGACTTATGTCTTTCTGTATTCCCAGAGCCCTTACTATGGCAGGCCCCCAATAAATGTTTGGTGATACTAATGTAGCTCACTAGATAATTCTATCAGGTTAGTCTAGCACAGAGTTGGACTTACAGCAAGGAGATTTAATGAATTGAGTCATGGTTTTGCTGCACTGCAAAAAAAGTCCCAATGTCAAGGCAGGGAAATCAGAAAGATGATCGTTTCACTGCCAAAAGAGCTTTGGCTTTCTGGAAGGATTTCCTGCAGGATTCCTATAAAGTATGAGTTGATTTAATGCAGGATTCAACTTATGCCCAGTGTTCCAGGAAGAAAACTTAGGTTTCCAACAGGAGGCCCCAGCTACCTGCCCTCTCATCAACCCTCTGAGCTCACAGGGACACAGTGATTCTTCATGGTTTATAGACAGGCCAAGAAAAAGTAAATGCCTTGTCCCAAGTCACATTGGAGGTAGCCATCAGGGTGGGGAGGAAGCCACGTGCCCTGATGTCCATCTGATAAAAGTTTAGGCCTCAGAACAGTGGACGTTTTGAAACCAGCAGATCCCTAAGCTCTCGAATAGAGGGGGACAAGCTGAACCACCTTGGAAAAGGGTCTTTTATCCAGCTCCAGGCCAGTTTTAAATCTATCTACATACATATCCCTGGAAGACACAAGGAAAAAGGTGGGGGACAAAAATCATATTAGGCAGGGTCTCTGAAGAGGAACAGGAAGGAGAGCTTCCATGACTCAAAGGTCTGCTGGGAGCAACTTGAAAGAGGGGCAGGGTATCACTCATCTCCATATCCCCAGAATCTGGTGTGGCATCTGGCATGGTACAAGAAATGTCTGTTGAATGAATAGATGGATGGGTAGGTGATGAATGGAGGAACAGAAGGCTTGATGGATGCATAGATGGATAGTTGAATGAAGAAATGGATGAAGTGATGAGTAGATGAATAGACAGATGGTTGGACAGATGGGTGGATAGATGGATGAATAGTTGGACAGAGGTATGGATGGTTAAATAGACAGGAAGATGGATGAATGCATGCATGGATGGGTGGACAGATGCAGAGTCGGACAGAAGAATGGAGGGCTGGATGGTTGAATTGATGAACAGGAGGATGCATAGGTGGATGGATGGATGGATGGATACATGGATTGATTGAATGGATGGGAAGGAGAGAGGGAGGGAGGGAAGGAGAGAGGGAGGGAGGGAGGAAGGAAGGGAGGGAGGAAGGGAGGCTCCTCATCTGAAAGAAGCTCTAGGGAAGGATTGGTCTCAATAGAATCTCTTGGGCAGGCAGTCAAACCTGGGAATCCTGTCTTGTTGCTAGAGCTGTTTGTAAAAAATACCAAGTGGCATAACTGCAAGAGATAATTGCTTCTAATTAGGCTGAATTACTCTAGCCATATAGTAGATGTATTTTTATAACTTTATTAATTATTCAATTTGAGGCCTATTACCCAGCCTGCCAGAATGGACTTTCCTTATTACAGGGTGACAGATTCCCCGATTCTGCTGCTTCCCCTGCTGCTATAGCACTCCTAAGCAGTGGCTGCCTGCTTTGGGGCCCACTGCCCCTGAGAGGATGGCTGGGTGTCAGGAGCCAGGGGGCCGTAAGGCTCTACCAGGTGCTCCACCTGGACATCCCATTAGCCATCATGTCTGCCTTCCCTGGTCTGGCCAGGGAACCATGCAGAAGGGTATCAGGCCAGGACCCACACAACCCATGGGTCACCCCCTGCCTAGATCCATTCACCAGCTCTTAAACACAGTAGTCTGCCCCCATCCAACCTGCTTCCCACCCAATGCCACAATAGTCCACCATATCTTCTTTGGTCTCCCCCAGCCAGGTACAGGGGAAGGAGAGCATGGTCCAGCTGGTCTGGAGGGATGGGTCAGATAGGGAGGGGCAGATCACAGCCTCTAGTATCCCTTCTCTTCCTACATTCAGGTCCAGCTCCAGCACAGATTACCTGGGAGAAGAAAGAATTAGATAGGTGCCCTGCCAGGAAACAATACAGACTCAGTTGATCCAAAATGAGCCTTCAGGAGCTCAAGGAATAACATCCAAGCTCCTCGGCTGTTGGTGTAAGAAATGCCACAGCATCTGGCCTTGTCACACTCCTCCACACCAGGAACCCTCTGCTTTGGCCACACTGATCTGCTCAGCTTTTGGCACTTTGCTTACGTGGGCCTGTCTGCCTAGAAGTCTCTCTCTTTCCATACCCGACTATTGAAACCCCAAATCTCCTCCTTCTCTGAGCTCTGGGTCCATCACCTTCTTGGCAGCCCTCCCATCTCTCCAGCCACATGTACTCTCTGCTTCCTCCGAAGGACAACCCTGCCTCCTGAACACAGGATTTCACAATCACAGTCCCTGGGGCATGTGTCTGGCCACCCTATATAGGTGAGAAGCTTTGGGAGATCAAGGGGCATGGCTTTGAATTCTCCAAAATATCTATCCCAGAGACCCACATTCTGCCCCAGTCCTAGCACCACCCTAGGGCATCATCCAGGAGGAACAAAAGACAAGATAAGATGGGAGAGCAAATCTACTGATTCCACCTGATACTGTGCTGAGTGCCCAGCACAGGCTGGAACTGGGGGTCACAGAGACAAGTAAAACCTGGACCCTGCCATGGAGAAGGCCTCAGGGGATGGGGGTGAAAGGGAAGCAAACATACCATCAAACAATAATCAACCAGGGTGACAGGGACCACCCTGGCCATATGTATCCAGTTCAGGGTCTATGGGAAGCAGGAAGGCTTCACAGCAGAGGTGGCATCTGAGCTGGGCTCTGAAGGGTAAAGAGCAATGTGTCTGTGGGTAAAGGAGGGCTGGGAGGGGGAAAGGGAGTGGTGGGGTCAGGTTGATGGAAGATGCAGCTGAAATGTAGGCAGGCATCTGATCCAGAGGGGCCTTGAGGACCTAGCCAAGTTGCTGGGGCACTTCCAAGCAGGCCATGGGAAGCAGAGAAACGACATGGCCTAATCTGCAGTCAGCAGCCCCCTCCCCATGCATAGGAGGGGCTGGAGAGAGATGTTAACAAGAGTTGTGTGTGGTCTCCAGGGACAGACTGCCTGGGTTCAAATCCTAGCTCTGCCACTTACTGGCTTTGTGCCCTTGGACCAGTTACTTAACCTCTCTGAGCCTCAGTTTCCTCATCTAAAAGATAGGGATAATAATAATGAATTACTATAGGGCAGGGCATGCAGTAAGTGCTGGATACATGTTAGCAGAGACATCCAAGCAGGAACAAAGCCCAGGTTCCCCTCCCCTTCAGCCTCAAATGCCACCTCCTTCTACACCCCAGATTCTGGTGGAAATACACCCGAGTGAAAAGAGCACAGACCCTGGAGCTGCCGAGAAGCCCTGACTAAACCTCCCCAGGCCTCAGCTTCCTCAACAGCAAAACAGGAGCGACAGGCCCGCCTCTCAGGGCTGCGGGGGGATGAAATGGGATCGCCACACGTCAAATCTCCGGCTCAGTGCCCGGCACACAGCAGGTCCTGGGCTGACCCGGACTGAACTGGAACTTCTGGGGGGCAAGGGCCAGGTTTGGAGAGAGGAACCCGGCCTTGCCAGGCCCTCTCCCCTCCCCTTCACCATCAGAGTTCAGGGCAGTCCTCCAGGCTCTACGTCAGCACTCTGTGGGCTGAGGGGGCCGGGTGGGAGCAGTTCGTGATTCCCTTCCTGGAGGAATGGTATTTTCCAGGGAGACTGCCCACGCGCCCGCCCCTGGAAGTGCAGGCTGCATGTGCGGGATTGGGGGTGGGTGGGGGTGACGCAGTGTCCTTTCCTTGTCCGCGTGGGCCGGGGAGGGGGTCAGCACCGACTGCCGTCTCCCATGCTGCCGCCAGCTTGGCTTCTGTCACTCCATTCTGCTTTTGTCGCACTCTAGGCGGGTTCTCTGCCCTCCTCCCTCTCCACAGTTCTCAAAACTCCATGCGTGTTGCTCATTTATTCATCTCGTTCTCAGGGAGCAGGTGGCCGGAGCAGGGCTGGGCAGAATGTGTCTCCCTCCCCCATGTCGCTCACACTCAGACCCCAGGCGATCCAGTTTCTGGCTGACTCAGGGACAAAAACCGACTTTCAAGATAGGTCGCAAGTGCTACCGGGACCCCTGTTCAGATGGGACTGGTCCCCACGTCTCCCCTGGTTGGAGAGGCAGAGGGGCCGTACCCAGCCTACATGGGGAAGGGGTGACACCCTGTGAGGCTGCCCTCTCAAACAGAGGGGGAGGAGCAGCCCACCCACCCTCCCCACTTCTACCCCAGGGTCTGTCTGAAAGGGCTCCCCTGGGGGCAGCTGAGGGCTCTCAGAAGGCCTCCCCTCCTTCCTGGTGGGCCTCACCCAAGGCCCACGACCAACCCAGGGTAGAGATGGGGTGGGGAGGACCAGCTGCCTCCAGGCCTGTGTTCTGGGGTCTCCACAGGCGGCCCCACACACAGCCTCCTCATCATCCCAACAACAGTCTGGGCCCCCATGAGGGCAGGAACCGCTCCCGCCAGGACCTGCTCCCTCTCCTTTTCCAAAGCTCCTGGAAGGCACATTTGGAAGAAAGTAAGCCTGGAAGGGAGGAAGCAAACCTCTCCAGTGGCTCCCAGAACACAGCCAAGGCGGCGGTGTCTCAAAAAAGAGGGAGGCAAGGGCTGGGGAGAGGTGACCGCCAAGGATGGAGAGGTGGGCCAAGCCCAGGAACCTGCTTTCCTGCTGTCCTTCCCCGGCAGGCAGGGCTGGGGTGGGCTAAGGACTCCCCACAACCGAGTTAGTTCCACACATTTCTTATACCCGTGCCTTGTGGAAAGAGCATGGAGTCGGTCAGCCCCCCTCTGACACCCACCAGCTGTGGGACCTCAGGCCAATCACTTAAACTCTCTGTGCCTCAGTTTCTTCACCTACAATGGGAATGGCACACACCTGGTTCCCCCCACGCCATGGTGCTTTCCTGAGCATTCCAGGTCCCTCCTTCCCCGCCCAAAACCAGAGCTCTCTTCTCTGTAGGTGTTGGTTCTGGCTTCTGTTCAAAAGTTCTCTGAGGGTGGAGCTATGCCACCTTCATCCCTGAAACCGTCCCTTCATCCCCAGATCCCTGGCAGTGTTGCCTCTGAAAAGTGCTTGTAAACTTGCATTAAATGGACTCCAAGGACAGCAACATGGAGCAGACGGGGCTGGCCCCGGCTACAGAATTGAATTCTTCTTTGTTCAAAATGGGAATTCTGGAGTGAGTAGCAGCTCCTCTCATGCACAGACCTTGAAAAAGCCTGGGCTGCCGTATCCGCAGCTCCCTTCTGTTCCTGTCACGGTGACTGCACCCCAGTGTGTGGCAGTGACACGGAGCCCACTGTCCCGGGGAGGCCCATGGGCAGACCAGATACCGGCAGAAGGCGGCCCAGGTGGTTCCACGAGGGCCCACAGGCTGGGCAGAACTGCATGCAGGGAGCAAGCAGCAAGCGTAATTGCTTTGTGGTGATTCATGTGAAGTTGCTTTAACCTTGACAGCTGTTGTGGTGTAGTGGGAAAAAAAAACCACCACCCAAGAAAGCCATGGCCTCCCGGTTGTCATGGCACCTCCCAGACCAGCACCAGACTGTACCTGGGCATCCAAGGGCTCACCAGGAGCTCCCACCGGGGGTGGGGTGGGGGTGGTGAGGATGTGAGTCATGAGGCTCAGGAATGACCAGAGAGAAACTCACAGGAGGGCCGTGCATGGGTGGAGTGAGACAGTCCTGGATTTTGACTTCCCAGAAACAAAGCATCATTGGATTTTAGAGCTGGAATATCCATGCTAATTTTCCCATTTTACAGGAGAGAAAACTGAGGCCCAGAGATGGAAAGGACTTAGCCAGGCTTACCCAGACACGTGGGACTGGGAGCTGGCTTTCCTGTGTGTTATGGCACGGGACTTCCACCCCTCAGAGGTAGCACGGAGCTGCTGAGAGAACCCGAGCTCTGGATTCTAATCCCAGATCTGCCATTTGTTAGCTGGATGAATCTATTAAGTTACACCACTTCCTTGAACTTTGATTTCCTCATTTGTCAAATGGACATAACACAGCCAACTTCTCTAGGCTGCTGGGCAGATGAAATGAGATAATATATGTGAAGCATCTGCACATGGTGGGAACCGGAGTCCCCATTCTCCTTCCTCCTTAGACACTAAGGCCCTCTTCACGCTTCTGTCTCCACCCCCCACCCCACCCCCTTTCCACTACTCATGCTCACTGTCCTTACTCCTGTGCTGATAAGGAGCCTCACAGTTCTGGTCCTTCCCAGCAGACCTCTGTGGCCAGATTCACTTACTTCCCTGTCTGGCTCTATCTCCTTCCAGCCTTCCCTCACCTGCCCCAGGCCAGAGGCAGGAATCCCAGCCCGCATCCTATACTTTGCTTTGCCTCCTATGTCCTGTGCTGCCAGGTATGATGTTACCATATGTGCCAGCAGGAAGTGTGCCCAGGGGCCCCTGAGATGGGGGACCATCCTCTGATGTGCTTTCCAAGCCAGGCAGATGGCAGGGTTGACCCTCTGGAAGTCTCTGATGCAGTACCCTGGCCTGACCTGTACCCATGGATCTGGCCTCCAGACCAGGCCAGGAGGAGCCAGGAGGGTCTGGAATCCTTAGGTCCCCTGCACAAGGCTACAGAGCAACTTGACTTGTATGCTTCTGGCATGATAAGACCCACCTGCCTCTTAGACAACTCTAGTCCTGAACTTCCAGAGCAGTTTGAAGGAGACAAAAGAGGGTTAGGAGACCCAGGGTCAAGCTATGCTCTGCTACTCCCTACTCGGGTGACTTGGGGCAAGCTGTTTCTCCTCTCTGGGTCTCGGTTTGCCAATCTGTAAAATGAAAGGAGTAGATGAGATACTTTCAGAGGTCCCTCCCACACCACCCCCCAAACTCTTTATTTCAATGGTTTCAAGTTAAATCATGAGAAACCAGTGGCTAGAAATTAGGTTCTGGCCTTAGACCATGCTTCCTAGTATTCCATTACAGGGATATGTGAATACATGAAAGATATGTGAAGAGGGCTGCAGGAAATCAGGTTGCCCAAACCATGCAATATGGTGGGTCATGTGACCCGCAGCTTTAGTGGATGAGCTCTGAGCATTATGGAAAGAAGCAGAGACCCTGCCAATACCCAAGATGAGGAAACATGTCCTAGGTCAGAGCTGACATGCCAAGCCAGAGCCAAGAAGTCCAGTCACAGACAGAGGGATACTGCAAAGAGCCCAACATACTGGGAGGAAGACAGAATCCCCAAGAATGCATGATAGAGAAAGGGCTCCAAGCCCGGATACCTCTCTAAACCATCTTTGCAAACAGTTACCGGCCCTGGGAGATCTAACTCTGGTAATGGTCTTCCAGTCTTTTCCACTGCTTCTCAGCCTTCACTCCTAAAATAGCTCTGCCCCAAGGAGACCTGGAGGTGTAGTCCCAAAAGGCCCACTGTAAGCTCAAATTATCACATTTTTATGTGTTTTTAAATACATACCAATTCTGCATTTAATCCTATAATAAATCTGTATTAGTTTTAATATACAGAGCAATGTTTAAATTACTAGCCAGGTAACTAGTGTGCCATTGCGTGGTGAGACATTTTAACTCAGTGGCTTCGAGAATCTCTAGAAAATATATACTTTAGTTTGAGAAGCACTGATCTAAACGGTCCTGGGCTAGTTAGGGGTATGGGCATATTTCTGGACTGGTAAACATTCTATTCTAATTTGCTTGAGTACCTTCAAGCCAAGTCGGTCAGGGATCCCACACACCATTCAAGATAAGAATGCTTTTGACTTGGCAGAAGCTCCTGTTGGTGGTGGCCCAACTTGGTTGCTGCTACTTTCATTTCTCAGGCCCGCTCTGCAGACCTGCCTCGTGCCTTGCATCTGGGGGGTTGCCAGACGGTAAGACACTGTAGACTGAGCTTTTACAGTCTTGCACTTTCTCCTATGTAACTGGATCACACCAGTGCCTCATCGTCAAAAAACATGGGAGACTGTAGGGAAATGTAGGGTCAGACTTCTCTCTCATCTCTATGCCAGCCCTGCTGGGGAGACCTGAGACCAAAAGCAAAATGCCATTCTATAGCCCAGAACCCAAACGGAAAAGCACCACGGGGTGGGAGACAGAGATCCAGGTCCCAAAAACACAATAATTAAATAATACAATGGAAGCTTAAATTTCCAAGTTAATTCTTGGGTATCATTCATAAAAGTTAATAGGGCATATTTAATTTAGGAATTGGCTCACGTCCTTCTCCTTACAGCCGAAACCTCATAAATGAAATATACTGGATCACTGCCCAGTGCAGAAATAAAAGTTATGAATAATGTTTCTACCTCAATCATTGTCAGTGCTTTAATATTCCTAATTACTTTAAAAAGCTAGATATTCAATATAGGAAAACGTTTTTTTCTTTTTATCTCCACTTGTGAGATTAGTGCAATTTAATAAGAGTCACTCTGTCGTCTTTATTCAGTGTAAACTGACATTTCATCCTTTTTCTCTTCATCATTATATAGGATGGAGGTTTATGACCAAGCATGCAGCCACTCCATTTCCCTGTGTTGTCCATCTGACATCTCAGATTTACTTACAATAGCTGATGTGTCTGCCCGCCAGGCAAATTAGCATCACCCTACTTCCTTTATGGAACAGAAAGAAATTAGTCCAGGCCTTAAAAAATTAGGCTGTGGGGTTATAAGTTTGTAAATGAATGAAAAGGTCTATGCTACCCATGCCCCAGTACTGGTTTTGTCCCCTTTGTGACTATAGAAGTCATAAATCCCCTAGCAGTCACAGAGGGCAAGGCAGGGACAGGCAGTGGGATGACTGATCTTTAAAACCTTCCTGCCACTTCCAGGAATTTATCCTAAGAAGAAATGGGGACAAAGTAGGCAAAGACGTATGCATAAGAAGAATCACCTCAGTGTTCTTACACACCCAGAGTCCCTCAGTCACTTCCACAATCCAAAAATCTCTAAAAAGTCAGTTATGGGTTTTTTGGTAAGTTAAGCACCAAAATTCATTCAGAGGCAAAGGCTGCATGGAACTGGTTTGAAGTTATATATTGTCTTTATGTCACCAGGTGTGAACAGTTATGTTACTTCAGATCCCAGGATACTGCCCAGAGCCCATGTATGATATGGAAAGTCACCACAAGCTTTCTAAACTCTGAAAAATCCTAAATTCCGAAATCCATCAGCCCCCAAGGATCGTGGACAAAAGGATGGTGGATCCATAATAGTGAAGAATTGGAAACAACCTAAATGCCCATCAATGAGGGATTGACTAAATACATTTGGTAATCCATACTCTGAAATTCAATAAGGCCATTAAAAATTAAAATGGAGATTCATGTTTATTTACAAGGAAATGAGTCCATGACATATAGCTGAATATAAAGAAGCAAGTTATAGAATAGCAGATACAGTTTGCTCTAAATGAAAGAAGTTGTATAGGGACCTAGCTCTGAGCACAAACGCATAGAGAATGACAGGGAGGACAAGCACCCAAATGCCAACAGAGGTTATTTCTGGGCATGGGCTTATGGGTCAGTGGGGGCAGGGGGGTGTTTAACCTTTCTGTTTGTACTTTTGATGCAGTTTGAATCTTTTTTTAAACATGAACAGGTGAAAATTTTAGAATCAGAAAAAAAGAATGATGTTTCAATCAAACAAAAATTAATGCTTCCCTGCAAGGGTGTTACGTTTTAAGACTCATATATGGGGAAGCGGATGTGGCTCAAGCGATTGGGCTCCTGTCTACCATATGCGAGGTCCCGGGTTTGTGTCCTGGGGCCTCCTGGTGAAGGCAAGCTGGCCCGCGCGGAGAGCTGGTGCAACAAATAGAGACAAAGAGGAGAGACAATGAGAGACACAACAAACCAGGGAGCTGAAGTGGCTCAAGCGACTGAGTGCCTCTCTCCCAGAATCAGTTCCTGGTGCCTCCTAAAGAGAAAGACAAGAAGAGAAGACAAGCAGACACAGAGAGCACACAGCGAAAGGACACAGAGGGCAGACAGCAAGCGCAAAACAACAAGGCGGTGGGGGATAAATAAATAAAATAAATCTTAAAAAAAAAAAAAAAGACTCATTTATGGACAGACCCCACTCAGAGATTTCCAGGTGTTTTTTGATTGAAGGCCTATTTCAACTTGAGGTTGAGCAGCCAGAAGGAAGGCCAGCATCATAATTATGAGTTCAAGTTTAGGATCCAGGTTTCACCATTTACTAGTTGTATGTCTGTGGGAAGTTCTGTTTTTTACCCCACACACAATTTCCCCTTATTATTAACACTTTACATTATTATGATACATTTATTACAATTAATGAACCAATATCAATAGCATATTGTCAACTAAAGTCCATCATTTATTCATATTTCCTTAGTTTTTACCTAATTCTCTGTTCCAGGATCCCATCCAGGACACCACGTTACATTTAGTTGTCTTATCTCCTTAGACTCTCCTTTTTCCTTCCCTTCCCTTCCTTTCATTTCCTTTCCTTTCCCTTCCCCTCTCTTCCCTTCCCTTTCTTTCCTCAAAGGAAGGAGTACAAATAAATACTCCCCCTTCTTCCCATCACCTAATAACCTCTAATCTATTTTCCGTCTCTGCAAATTTGCTATTTCTCATCTAAGTGGTATTATACAATATTTATCTTTTTGTGCCTTGCTTGTTTCATTCAGAGTGTTTTCAATGTTCTTCCATGTTACAGCATAACTTCATTCTTTTCTATGGCTGAATAATATTCCATTGTGTATATGTACCACAATTTTGTTTATCCATTCATTTGTTGACAGACACGTGAGTTGCTTCCACCTCTGGCTATTGTGAATAATGCTGCTATAAACATTGGTGTATTAGTATGTTTGAGACCCTGTTTTCACTCTCTTTGGTATACGTCTAGAAGTGGAATTGCCTTGTCACAGGGTGAGGCAGGATAGAATAGGGACCTAAGGAGGAGAGGCGGAAAACCTAATAAATTTCTACACCAACGCCACCCAGTAGAAAAAACTGGAGCAGCATCCTGCTGGACTCACGCAAGCACATTATCAGGAGGCAGCTTGTACCTGCTGACATGCACAATAAGTTAAGGGAATGCAGCTTGCAGCATCCACCCAGAAGAAAAAGGAGAAAAACAGGAAATTCTCATGCTTACCCACCTATTTTCATAAACCCCTCATTCAGCAAACCCCAGCAAGGCTCAAGAGCAATATCCAGGAGCCAGTCACCACTGGATAGCACCCCTAACCCTGTAAGAGAATCAAATCACCCAATAGAGCTTCCCTGCTTTGTCTCAAATATGCCAATCAGCACAAACCCTGGAGTCCTATACCTCCCATAAAACAGGGGAACCCAGGGCAGAACTTTGCATTTCTCTTCCTTGAGAATGTCTGCTTTCATCCCTGAAGGTGTACTTTCTTTCTCACGCTTTACTCCCCAATAAATTCTTTGCTTGCCTGATTAATTTGTGGCTCCTCCTTGACTTCTTTCTGGCAATGAAGCCAAGAACCTAGACATCGGCTCAGATAAAAGTTGATTTAACTTTTTAAGGAACTGCCGTATTGCTTTCCACAGTGGCTTCACCATTTTACATTACCTGCAGGAAGTTCTTTAATCTTTCTGTGCTTCAACTTTCTCATCCATAAAATGGGGCTAATAATATGAATTCCTACACTCTAGGATTGTTGTGAAGATTAAATGAAATGATGATGTGCCTAGTGTAGAGTAAATATTCAATAAATAGTAGCTATCCTATTTATTATTATTTTTCCACACTGGTCACACCAAGTCTGCAGTTATGTGGTCAGATCTGGGAATGATGAGTTAAGAGGAATGAAGATCACATCCAACAAGATGGGAAAGGCAATCCAGGCCACATCATGTGAGAAACAAACAAACTTGGAGAAGAAGAACTTGGGAAGGGAAGTGATCACTTTCTTCTAAAACCTGAAGGGCTGACCCAAGGAAGGGGGCTCTAGTTTCTTCTATGTTGCCTCAACAGCTATTAGCAACTGCTCTGAGATGACCATCTTCATACACATAATCTGTGCCCTTGTCCAAAGAGCCCCTTGGGAAAATTTTCAGATATGGCAAAGATCCATCATCCATTCCTGGTCCTTATCATGTGTGAGAACCAACTGGAAGAAGCTAGAGATTTCCAGTCAACAGAAGGGGAAACTTTCCAGGAGTCAGAGTTGCCCAAGGACAGAATGAATGTACCTCCACAGGAAACAGTGAGCTTCTTGTCACTGGAGAAATTCAAGCAGAGGTTGGAAAGCTCTTGGCAGGCATCTAAGCATTCAGTCATCTGAATGATTTTGAGAGCAAGAGTCTATGAGTCTTAAATCAATGCTGCTGCCCCTCAAAACAAGGTTGGAGCTCATCTTTTAGGACTTCCCTTGGGTTCAGTGGTACATACCTTGAGTAGACCCAAGGGTAGTGGCTCTTTAAGGCACAGAGTTGATTTAATTTGAGTAAACAGTTTGTGGTTGCTCAGCACTAAGGCTGGTGACTGTACCAGGGATGCAATTAAGCAACTGGGTTTTATACTGTAAAGTACAAGGCTGTTTTCCTTTGTGCTTGGTAAACTCACTCTGGGGGCAAGAACTGCTCTAAGCTGTCTAGTGCTGGTTATCAAGTGCTGCTTTCATTCCAGCTCTTCCTCTAGACTGGAAACCCTGAGAAGACAAGGATCATGTCTGAAGATCTGCCCTGCTGCCCTGCACAGACCTGAGCATACAATAGGCACTAAACACATTTATATTGATTAGTAATTTATATGCATTATAATCCGAGAGCAGCAAGCAGACCTGTCCCAGCAGGAGTGACCTAATGCAGGTTAGGTATTTCTTCATCAAAGATTCATTGCAAACAAAGCTACACCAAGCAAAATATGTTCAAGAGGTAAAAACCCTCAAACATTTCAACCAACATGTTCCCTGTATTTCAAGTCCACAGAAAGACTGGTTTAACATCTTCCTTTAATTCATGTGACCCTTGGGTTTAGTTTATTTTGTCGGAAGACTCCCTGCCCCTGTTTTTCAGCTGCAGCCCACCCCAAATAGGTGGAACAGGTGAAGGAAGGAGGCCACCATGGCCACTGGAGATTCCAATCCATTGAAGAGAGTCTCCTGGGTACCCTCAACAGATCCTGGACTCCCCGTGCCAAAATAACCAACCAGGCTGAAAACAAAACCTCATACTGGTCTTGTTTTGACCAGTACAGTCTCATTCTCTTGAGTAGACAAAGGACAATGACTAGATGTTTCCACCACAGCAGAGAGAGTGGGGAAGAGCAAGAGCCCCAAATTGGGCCAATGTGGACCCAACATCCCCCTCTCCAACTTGTCATGACCATTTTGGGAGGTGGCTCCCAAAAATGTGTAAATAATGAGGGAAACCCCTAATGGATCAGCCTATGTTTTTTTTTAAAGATTTATTATTTATTTATTTCTCCCCCCACCCCCATTGTTTGCATTTGCTGTGTCTGTTCGTTGTGTGCTCGTCTTTCTTTTAGGAGGCACCGGGAACTGAACCCAGGACCTCCAGGTGGGAGGGAGGTGCTTAATCGCTCGAGCCATCTCCGCTCCCTGCTTTGTTGTGTCTCTCATTATGTTTTCCTCCTTGTGTCTCTTTTTGTGTTATCTTATTGCGTCATCTTGCTGCATCATCTCACTGCACCAACCCACTGTCTTCTTTAGGAGGCACCAGAAACCAAACCCAGGACCTCCCATGTGGTAGGTGGGAGCTCAATCGCTTTAGCCACATCCGCTTCCCAGCCTATTTTTTATCTACCTGTTATCTGTTCAAGCCATCATTAAAAGACAGCTCAAAGCAGGAAGAAATGTGGGCCTCAACACTGACACTAATGAAGGCCTCTCTGAACATCAAAGATCATCCATTGGTCTTAACCAACCATTGATTGCAAAATGTGCCAATGGAGAGGGCGTGATCTGCAAGCCTTCACAGAAAGGAGCCAGAGAGGAACATTTTGCCTTCAGCTGGGCTTTTGGTAGAGAATTTCCCAAGCAGCTGCCAGGCGCACCCAACTCTCTTGGTGGATCCAGCCCCACAGTAAAGATATACCAAATGCTGCCATGAGTCACTGGGTCAGCCCCAAGGGCATCTGCCTTGCTTGGTGGGCTGGCACTCTGTGCTCAATAGGAGGCCTTCCCAGGAGAATATGAACTGTCTACCCCCAGGGATGCCAGAACACAGTGGCCCCGAGTGTCCTATTCATGGGGTATCCAAGTGCCCATCAATCCCATGAATGGGTCCCCCTGAGCCTCTATGGACACCCACAACACTGAGCCTTTGGACCGGCAAAGCCAAGGACCACACTCAGACCACAGTGACCTACTGGGTCTGCACCCCTGAGTGGCATCTCAGTTTCACTTCAACCCTCAAAGACCCTATCTAGAGATGTTTCATCAAAAGTCAGAGTGGTACAGAGGACCCCACATGTGCTCTACTCACAACACACAATGGCCCCTCTAGACTCCCACAAACCTAATTACCCCCACAGCCCCTAAGCCCTCCAGCCCACAAGTCCCATAATGTATTAAACTGCAGGTATGCCTCCTCCCCGGGACCCACAGGCTGCCCATGCTGATTCACCCCTGCCCAAAAAAAATTCAGCATGCACACACTGCCACCTCCTCCCAGGCAGAGTCTGGGGGTCCGCCCACACCTGTAGAGCCCACACTCACCGCTGGAGCAGTCGGGGCCCCCCCAGCCGGGCTCACAGTGGCAGGTGTCCGGGGAGACGCAGCGGCCATGCACACACTCTTCTGTACACAGGGCTGCAGGGGGCAGGGAGAGAAGGAGGAGAACCCAACAGTGAAAAACAGCCACCTGGTCAAGGTGTATCAACCGCTGTGAAGCAGCTCCCGGCACCCAGCGATGTGCAGAATGCATGCAAGCTACACCTGACCTAAGCCATTACATTAACTCCAAAATAGATCCCACTAAAGTGCATTTCATCCCATTTCCTAAAAGGCTTTTCAGGAATATTTCCTGCAATGATCAACTCTTGGAGACCCTCCGTCAACCCCAGCCCCTGAATCTGCACTCCTGGTCTCTCCCCATCAGCTCAGGAAACGACCTGCCACTTCCATCTTTTACTTCCTCCAACGTCTTTCTGTAAAGGCCTCAACATTTATCAGGTTGCCTGAAAAGGACAGGCTCCTCTCACTTACCCCCACCTCTCTCCTCCCCTCCCCAAATGTCCCTATTTTGGGGCTCTCAAATGTCAGCAAATCTACAAAGTACACAAATGCTGGGGGGAAAGCAACAGCTAATTATAAGAAAGTAATTAAGAGAGACATCCACGATGATGATAATTGTAATTAGAAAGTGCCTGGCAATTTCTTATCATGCAGTCAAATGCTACAGTCTCCTGAGTTGGGAGGCAACAGCAGGAAAGTTTCCGTCAACTGCTCCAGCTCCGAGAGGGCTTATTGGCAGGGGTTTGAGGAAGGGAGATTATTTCTTTCTTCCCTTTGATAGAATCCACATTTTCTCAAGGTCATCTTTTGCTCCTAAAGATCTGCCCCACCATCTAATCTATCAATGGAGGATTACAAAACACCCCCATTTGCCACCCCCACCCATTTTGAAAGCTCAGGAAATCAGCAGTTACCATCAATCCTGTCAATTTCTTAGAAGGGATCTAGATGAAGTACCTTTTACTGACAAGCAACTAGAGATCTTTCCTCTGCCCGGAACTGGCCTGTGCTGAGGGAGCAGGTGGCCCCTGTGGGGGTGTCAAGGGCCTGCCACAAGGCCCCAGTGGCCTCCAGATGCCCGCCCTGCCGCACATCAACTGCTCGCCACTGCCTGAATGCCCGCCTCGAGGGCACAGCCAGGCTGGATAATGAGGCCCCCTTCTGTATTGGCGCGGGGGCCTCCCCGGCACCGGAGCCGGCCCTGAGGCTGCTGACTCTACTTTGCCTGGGCTTGGTGCCAGTCCCACGCAAGGTCATTTCAGGGCCCTCCCTGGCCAGTGGGCTTGAAATCAGGCTGTCCTCTGCAAGCCTGAGGCGTGGAGAGTCTGGAGAGCCCTGGCACCTGAGTTCTTCTCATTTGTACAAGTGGTTTTCAGGGAGGGTTCTGGCTTTGATGAAGACTTCAGGCAGCATCCAGTCTGGAGTCCCAGGGAGGGCTGGGCCCTGACTCCTGCAACCAGCTTCCCCTAGAGCCACAAGGAACTGCACACCTGGCTGCGAGCAAGACCCCAGTCGGCCATTCCTGCTGTCTGGCTCCCCCTCCTCCCACTAGGCCAAACAAGCTGAGATGGGTCAATGGCCCCCACTGGAGGTCAGCCCCCCCTTGGAGACAAGCCCTGGCCTCAACTACCCCGACCCTGCATGCTCCGTAGCTGGGTCCATCTGCGTTACAGGAGACCCCTCTTGTCAGATCAGCTCACTGACTGCAGAGAGCAAGACCTTGACCCCTGGGGGAGTTTCTGTGGAGGGCAGTGAGAGCAGGTAGCGAATCCTGAACCTGCCAAGTATTCAGAGACCTTAGAGAAAATCGCATCCGAGCTCCTCATTTTACACACGGAGAAACCCAGGCGCGAGAATCCGTGACCTCTTAGGCAGTGTGTGGCCTCTCAGCCAGGGCTGAAGGAGCTCGGGGTGAGGCCTCTGAAGGGGGAAGGAGGTGAGGAGTGCCTAAACCTGTGCACCCTTCACCTTCGCCCAGATGGCTCAGGGACTGGAGGCCCAGTCCAGAGGAAACAGCATGGGGGTGCCATGGCCGGCCCCCAAGAAGGTTGGTGAGGCTGGAGAAGCTTCTCCGATACAGTGCGTGTCCTGCAGGGTTGGGCTGGGCAGGGGCCACGGAGCAGCACCAGGGAAGAGGGAGAGAAGCCTAGGAAGGAAGATGGCCCCTGTCCCGCTCCATCCTCTCCTTTCTCCAGCCATTCTGACCCTACAGACCTGTGCCAGTGCTTCCCCGCTATGCCCTCTCCTTAGCTGGGAGGGAAGGGCCTTCGGGTGCTGTGAGCAAGCTCTGTGCTGCCTCTTCCCTCAGTCCCTCCCCCCTGGTCCAGGAACACGCAGGATGGTCTGTTGAGCACCTCCCCCCAACTGCAGGCATGAGCCCCAGTTCAGCCCTGTGCCCAGCACACTCGCCCCTGGTGACCTCACAAGCAGAGGACAGCCATCCCCAAAGCCTGGGCCCAATCGCAAGGACACAGCCAGCATCCCTGTGGTCCTTCCAGACCTCATGGTTCCCCTCCTGTCTTCCTCCTCCTGTTTTATGCCTGGGCTCTTTGCTTGTCAAACCTCAATGCATTCATATTTCATAGGTGTTGTTTACACAATGTTGTTTGAGCCATGAAATATTGATAGCAAATACCCGAGGCTCAGATTGCCATGTTTGGTGTGTCTGTGTACCTGGCAAGGAGGGGCGGGCTGCTGCGGGGAATGTCTCCTGAGGAGGGACGGAGGGAGACAAGGGAGACCCGTGACCCTCCCTGGGGCAGGGCGGCCAACTCCTTCCCCCGGACCCAGGTGGAGTCCACAGAGGGCAGCCCCTCTGCAGAGGCTGGGGTTGCCGTAGCAGCTGCCCCTAGAGCTGGCCTCCCTCTTCTCTGGCGCCTCTAACTCTAAACGGTGGCCATTTCAGCGAGTGCCTCAGCATAGCCATTGGCTGTTGTGGGCAGGGAGCCGGAGGCCAGTCTGAGGTGACCAGCTGTGTGACAGAGGGTGAGCCCCTTCTCCTCTCTGGGCCTCCCTGGGAAATGTAGACAAACACTCTCTCAGGTCCATTCCCCCCCTGCGCTTCCTCTGCCTTCTAACATGCCAGGGTGCTAGAAGCCTCTTTAGTGAGAAGCAGTCCGCACATTTAAGAGCACAGGCAACATCCAGAACCCTAGGTCTGGGTCCCCCAGTGCCCCTGAGTGGCTCCAGACCTCGGGCAAGTTCCTTCCGTCTCTGTACGTTGGCCCCGTCTGTTTAACAGGGGCAGTGACAGGATGGCCCCCCCATGCTGTGCGAGGATTATATGAGTTGATCAAGTGCCCTGAGTGGTGTCTGCAGTGTCAAGAGTGCTGCATGAGCTTGCTGCCGTCGTTAGTCAGGGCTGCTCAGGCGTTAGGGCACAGCCACCCCCCAGTGACGGTCCCCACTCCCACCCTGCCCTGAAGTCGTGGATGCAGGTCTACCAGGACCTGCTGATAGTCCCTGTCTGGGGGTGGTGCTGCCCCATCTCCACCTCTGGTGACATGAGCACCCAAATTTAAATTCTAGATCTGCCAATTATTACAGGACAATAGACAGATTGCTTAGTCCTCCAGGCCTCAGTGTTTTCATCTGTAAAGTGGAGGTAATAGTAGTACATACTTCATAGGGTTGTTGCAAAGATTAAGTAGAATAATACATGTAAAGTACTTAAACAGTACCGGACACACTGACTACTCCATAAGTGCGCACCGTTATTATTTCACAAATACACACACACACTATGGGGTTGGACTCCAGATCCAAGACAGCTGATAGCTGCTACCATTTGTAGCCACTCCTGTGCGCTACCATTTTCTGAGTACCTACTATGTGCAGGGCTTGGGGCTCTCACACAGGCTGCCTCAAACTCCATCGTAAGCTGTCCCAGCCTGCTTTGTGGCACCTGTCCTTTCTTTGAGAAGCTCCAGTCCCTGGGGGAGAGAGGCTCCTTCCTATTCAGCTTTTTAAAGCCCTCATGGTGGCTGGTACATAGTAAGCGCTCAATGTCTGTGCATCCCTCACTCATCTGCCTTGGGATATAGCACCAAGGACACAAGAGGAAGATGTGGTTTTCTTCCCTAAGGTCAGCCTTGGCCGTCACAGATAAGCCACCAAATCCCTGGGCCCTGTCCCTTGACTCCGGCTATTTCTAGCCCTGTGGGACCAGGGCAGTTGGAGAGTGAGGGCTGGTGGTGTGTGGTTGTAGAAAGAGCCATCAAGGGGTGTGAGGAGACCAGGATTGGCATCCTGTATCTACTGCACATTCCTCTCCTGGGCCTTCAGCTTCACCTATACATCAAGATTAGACCTGATGAGGTCTAAGGTCCCATCCAGCTAAGAATCCCCAGGAGCTGTAAGCCTGCCCTTCCCCCTCCAGGACATGCTTGAATAGTTGCCATTGCTACAGGCCCCCTTCCCGTTCCGAGACCCTAGCCCCTTTCCATGGCCTAGCAAACCTTTGCTCTTGCCATCACCAGGACCCCTGGCTTCTTTCCTCTGTTCCTTGGGAATCAGCACTGGGTTGGGAGCCAGGAGACCTGAATGCGAGTCCAGCCCCTGTACCACCTGACATATGACTCCAGGCAGGTTGCTCTCCCCTCTCTGGGCTTCAGTCTCCTTTCTGCTCCTAAAGGCATTAGAGCATGTCACCCTTGGGGCCCTTCCACTGCTGACATCCCTTGATGCTTCTCTTTTGAACTGCTCAGGCTCCACCACACCAGCCTACAGCAGCCTGAAGTGTGAAACACTTATCTGCGGCCCCCAGCTCTGGGTCGTCAAGGCCGGGCCTGCCCTCCATCACCGGGCTCCACCAAGCAGCCAGGAGGGGCAGATTCCCCAGCCTCCAGTTTGCACCTTACGGAGGCTGGACTATTTCCCGCAATGCTCCTCCTGAGCAGCCCGGCTCACAGAGGCCTCTTCTTCCTCTGATTGCCCATGGCACTCTGTGGGGGTACATAGCTCACCAGGCCTCCTACCATTTCCCCTCTTAGCATGGGTTCATCTGGTCTCCCCAACTAGACTGTGAGCTCCTTGAAGGTAAATCCAAGGTCTTAAACGTGCCCGTATCTCCCCATAGGCCACATGTGACAGATACTCTACACATGGGTGTTGGCGTCGTGTCTTGAGAGGGACGTTGACAAGTCAGGAGAGAAGGATTAGGATGCAGAGGGTGTGGACATGTGAGGACACTGTGAAGGCCAGGTGTGTTCAGCCTGGAAAAGGAAGTTCTAGGGGGTGGAGGAGAGGGACACGGTCAGCTGGCAGGCTGAAGGCTGACCGGAAGAAGCAGGAGCCACTCTGTCCAGAGAGAATAGGGACCAAGGGGTGCAAGTGACAAGGATGCAGATTCCAGCCTAACCCAAAGCAAGGCTTCCTAACCCCTGAATGGATTCAGAAGTTCAACGGGCTATTTCTATAGGTAGGGAGTTCCCCATCACTGTGAATGTGCAAGCAAGCAAAGGATACAGGACCCATAAATGCCATAGGACAGCGGTTGGCAAACTATGGCCCATGGGCCAAATCTAGCCTGCTCCTGAGCTGGCACACACAGCCTTGCCCGTTCATTTCCATACTGGTTATGGCTGCCTTTTTGCACTACTGCACAGAGTTGCATAGTTGCAGCAGACACTAATGGTCAGCGAAGCTTAAAATGTTTACTATCTGCTACTTTCCAAGGCCCCCTCCTGCTGTAGGGGGTTCCTGCTTTGGTGGGAAATTAGCTTGAGACTTTTAAGGTCCCTTCTTCCCCTTCTATGCTTCTATCATTTACTCACTCCCTGGTATGACTAGACTAGAAAACAAGACCAAAAGTTCTTAGGAAATGCCAACCAATGCCCGTCTACTTTCTAAAGTGGTCTTTTGGGTCCATCCAAAGTGACAAGAGGCCATTGAGCTGGGAAGCATAACCTTGCAGCAGCCACGTGCACTGACTCAGCACTTTATTTCAGTCCCTCTTTCCTCCTGGGGGTTGGGAACAAGGAATATGGATGACTTAATGAACACTGGTGGTGCAGCCGGCGGTCTTGCTTAGGTAGACACTAGCAACTGTAGTGAGGGAAAAAGAGGAAAAAGAGACCAAATGATAAGACCTCTCTTTTTTCCAGTCTCCATGCTAGGCAGTGACTAAACACTGCCCCATAAAATCCTTCCAGCGCTCTGAAGTCAGCATTGTCACTGCCTATTTATTTGCAACTAAACCATACAAATGGTTAAATAACGTGTGCAGATTCAGGTAGCTCATGAGAGGCTGTGCTGAGTCAGTGCTTCACAATTTTTTTGTCATTATTACCCTCTGCCCCCACCAAGGAGCCTATTAAGACATGCTTTTTCTTCCTCACCCCCTCCTATTAAATTCGAATACACAGATATACCGTATCTCTGCTTATGTACTTTATGGGCTTTATTTCTAAGCAGAGTAAAGCCCAGTTTCTACCCCATGAGCATGTACATGCTTGATCCTCTCTGTCCTTTTCCACCCTGCTCTGTGCCCTGAGAAGCTGACCTCCCTGGACTGCACTTTCAGGCTTCCTTGTCCTCTGGCTTCTGTGGGATTGGCCGATGGGGAATGCCAGCAGGAGATGAGAGGGTGGCGGAAGGAAAGGCTGGGCGGTGGGCGGGGCGGTGTCCTCCTGGGCGGCCCTCTCCTACAGCTCAAGGCCCAGCAGTTTCTTCAGACCTGGGGATGGCAGTGGCTCTTCTCTGTTGTGACCCCTCGACGCTGTTCCATCTCTACTTGGTTTCCCTTAACCCTTTCCATGTCTTTATAAGTAATAACTTTAATAAACAAGCCTCAGTTATCCTCTTTAGCATGCCGTCTGTTTCCTGCCAGGATCCTCACAGGTCCAGTGGCCAGGCTAAGGTTTGAGCCCACATCTGGGTGATGCAAAAAGGCCTGCTCTTACCCACGTGCTGCTGCCCCATCTAGACCACAGGTCGAGATAAGGAAGTTCCAGCCCTGGATCTTTCACCAATTCAGGGCTGTGAGAACTGAGCCAAGTCCCTTCCCTTCTCTGGGTCTCAGTTTCTCCATCTGTGAAATGAAGGGGTTGGATGACATGATCCAAATGTTTCTTCCAGCTTTAGGAGTCTATGGCTCCACTGCAGCAACTACGGGCTTTTTGGCTCACTGATTCAAGCCAAATTTGAGAAAAATCCATTCCACAAGTGCAGATTCAGAGCTTGGCATGGGAACAAATGTGCTGTGAGGTGCAGATGGACGGCGCAGGGGTTGGGGGACAGCTTGCATAAGCAGCCCAGGACCCAGTAGCAAATGTATCTGAATCGGGTCCGCTCTGCAAACTGCTGACACAACACTGCCCCCTCCCTGACCAAAGGTGGCCCAGTTTGTTGTCCCTCTCTCATGGTGAGACTTAATCAATTCTCCATTCTATTAGCATGCCACCCAAGATGACCCAGAGTCCCTGAGGTATTTGTGATAATACATTTTGCCTGGTGGTTTGCAAATGGTCTTACTAGTTAATGGAACTATAAAAATTATTTGCATGAAAAGGTCAAGATAAATAAAGACAACTTCCAGGCTCACTGGCTAACTAGCCTGATACTCAGCTAGGACAAAAGAAGTCTTGGGATCAGAAGAGGTGGTGGCCTTCCAGAATTCTACGGCATATGGCCTCTGGAGCTTGCCCTGAACCCTCTTTCCCCAGTGCCCCACTGCACATTGATCAGTCCACCATCAGCATTCTCAGCAGGAGCTTTAGATCAGGTTGTTATTTGATTCAGCTTGGAAATAAAATGACCTACATCCAAGTAGCCCAAGTGCCAATTCTGAGGTGACATGCTTAGCATGAGTGATTCTGGCATGCCCAAGGTCACACGTGGTGTGTGTGTCACCAAGGGGAGCTCTAAAACAATTCATATTATGTGTATCACTCATTCTTCTATAATACCAGCTCTGAGTCCCCTCCAAAATGGCTCGCCCTTCCTTTTGGCATGTCTAGAGTTTGCTTTTAATTGCTGTGACTACATTTGGCTCCAAAACAAGAAATAGTCAATCAAAACAAAAACAAAGCAAAACAACAAAACAACAAACAAAAAATAAGAAGCACTTCACCTGCAGGCCTGATTAGCTGGAAGGACATAGGGCTGACCACTCTCCTGGTCTGGGGACCACCCATCTGCAGACCCCACTTCTTCTGAAAGGGGGAGTCCTAGGCCCACCCAGAGCTCCAGGATGGGCAACCAAAGCACCACCTACCCACCCAACAGGCCAATGGACCTATAACACTCATCTTCTATTCATTTGGTGCCCTTGCTGATTTGGGCTCTTTGGCAGTGCAGCATTATTTAAAAGCCTGGGTCTCTGCTCTGCCACTTACCAGATTTTTTTGGCTGACAGAGTCAAGCCAAATTTGAGAAAAATCCATTCCACAAATGCAGACACAGAGCTTGGCTTGGGGACCTGATCATCTCCATGTGCCCCTCTGGGCCTCAGTTTCCTCATCTGTGAAATGGCCATTGACAGTAGTACTTAACTGAAAGGTTATTGCCAGAAGTGAATGGCCTAGAACCAGATGTTAGTTACAGTTGTTACTTTGATTTTTGCTGCTGTGGTTATTAATATTCTTTCCCCCAGGGCTAGACAAGGAGCTGCCGTGGGCCCAGAGCCTTCTCAGGCTCATTTCCAGCTCAGAGGATAACAGAGTAGCCCAAGTGAGACCCGCAATGCAGGAGGAAGCCCATTTTCTGATTCCTCAGTCACCTGAGGTGGGGGCGAGGACTGGGGGTAGTCGAGGAGGCAGGAGGCACGGTCCAGGTTCAGCTCATCGGTGAGTTATAACTCATGCAGGGGAGCGCTGCACACACCGCTTTCCGCTTCCAGTGCTCAAGTGGCATGTGCAATGAAAGGGGGACCTGCCCCAGGACCCTGGGGTGCCACAAGGGTAGTGCCCACTCTCAGGCACCCCTCAGAGAACTGTGCTGTGATTCCCACGGGCCAGGACTGTGAGAAAGGAAGAGAATGGACTTTGGGGGCCAGGATGTCTGGATTCAAGGCTTGGTTCGGCCACTTCCTAGGTGTGTGGCCTCAGTCAAGTTACTTAACTTCTCTGGTCCTCCATTTCCCTATCTGTGAAATGGGGACAATGGCCTTCCTCATAGGTTTGTGGCAAAATGAAATATCATTAATGCATGTAAACTGCTTAAAGCAGTGCCGGGCACATGAGAACCTAGCTAGAATTTTTTCAAGGTCATCTATTCTGTACCCCTGCCTCTAAGCAGTCACTTACTCCAAAATCATTTTTAAGCACCTACTATGTGCCATACACTGTGCCAGGTGCTGGGAATACTGAAAGCAAATAAGTCTGCTTTCACAGTACCAACAATCTGATAGCAAGAAAGGCAGACAGTATGCGAGCAAGTGAGCGAGTGAGTGAGCAAGGACACTAAAATGGTACTGGTACTTAAATGACAGCCAGCTGGAAGGAGGAAGGGGACAATTCTTCCAGATGTGTGCGCTGGGGGCCGGGGGAAAACGTAGGAAACGTTTCACAGAGAAGCTGATGTTACAGTTGACATTCATTCAAAATACATATACCAAGCCCCTACTGTGTGCCAGACATGGTATCCACCCTCTAACCCCACAGACCGTCCGAGCAGGAGACGTTCTGCCTCTTAGAGTTCTCTGAAGGAAGAAGAGTCCATAACTTCCTCTACCTTCCTTCATCGGGCCCCTCTCACTGCTCTGGCCTCATTGTTCTCTCCTGTCCTCTCCTCTTCAGCACATGGAACGCCTCCTGGTTGTGAATGAGTCCCTGTCCCCTCCCACTCTGGGTAGTGGTACACAGTCTGGAA
>JAQZBX010020394.1:7784-33161 GCA_029593785.1 Cabassous unicinctus
AAAAAAAAAAAAAAGCCCTGGGCCATATTTCTTTACAAACCCAAATGGTTCCATCTTTCATCTTTTCTCCTTGTGTTTTGCAATGCTTTCTCACTTTTGCTAATGGCCTGGATCTCCACTTTCCACTCTGTTTTAATTTTCTAAGGGTTGCCAATGCAAAATACCAGATATGGGTTGGTTTTTAAAATGGGAATTTATTAGGGTAAAGTCTTACAGTTCTGAGGCTGTGAAAATGTCTAAATCAAGGCATCATCAGAGATGCTGTCTGACCAAAGGTTGGCTGCTGGTGATCCTGGACTTCTGCCATGTGGCAAGGCAAAATGGAGGCGAGTCTTGCCTTCTCCTCCAGGCTCACTTTCTCCCTGAGCTCAGCTGTGGGATATCAAGCATATGGTCTGTCTCTTGGCCTTTGGGACCCTCTCTCTCAGATTCTGGGCTGCAGGAGATCCTGGAGTGCTCTCTCACGTGGCCGGGTAAATGGCAGCTCTCTTTCTCTGTGTGTGTCTCTGAATGTCTCTCCCATTTATAAAAGACTCCAGCAAGAGGGCAGAGACTCACCCTGGGTCATGCCTCACTGAAGTACTCCAGTCAAAGGCTTCTGACTGAATTCAATCCAGTTAAAGGGTCCCACACCCACAGGAATGGATTAACTCCAAAACATGATCTTTTCTGGGATTCACAAAAAGCTTCAAACTGTCACATACTCTACCTTCTTCATCCTCCCTCCCCTCCCCTCTCCCACTGGGTGACGCTGGAGCAGACAGAATAGAGACCAGGTCTTTAGAGCAGCTGAGAACGTTTCTGTGGGGAGCCACCAGGCAGCCTCCTTTCTTCCAGTTGTGCTTTCCACGACTAATTCATAAACACAGGGTTATGAGTCACCCCCAATGCCCGAGACCCTGATGTCCATGTTAGGTAGGCACAAAGGAAAGACTCTGAGAGCTTAAGTCAAATACAGGAGGTGGCTCTGCTCTCTACTAGCTCTTCCGTCATTATTTAAACACAGTTTATAATAGGCACTATCTCCCCCCACCCCACTGACATTTCAGGCACTGTGTTGTTCTTGGCCCTGCGAAAGGACCCCGTTTACTAAGGTTTTGCTTCCCCAACTCACCTGATCATAAAAATTCCAGGAGGTCATTAAGCATAAAATTCCCAGCACTCTCTCTTGCAGATTGTGATTTAGGGATTAGGTCCAGGGATCTTTATTTTTAACAGACTCCTCTGGGAGATCCTTATCAACAAGCAAAAATGAGAAACATCCTATTAATGGTATATTCGATTGAGCATACTTTCATCCTTTCTCTCCCCCGGTAATATTTTATAGGGAAAACTTTCCAACCAAGGCAGTTCATGGCCCAAAGGGTAAGTTTAGAAGTAGGAAGTACTAATTGCTGACTTTAATACTAGGCTTGTCTGAATTACAAATTTGTGAACAAACGTAATCAACTTCCAGATTATGGAGTAAGTTTCTCCATAAATCTCTGTTAATTCATTTGACAAACATTTATTGAACATCTGCTATTGTGCCATGCACTATTCTCCACACAAAGGATACAAAAGACACATTAGCTTTCTGCCTATCTGGAGCTCACATTCTGAGTAAAGCACTACCTTTCTCCAATCATAGTCTCTATATAGAAATAATCAAAATATCATATGTTCTTTTCAGATAACACCCTGCAAAGCATAATGTGGAATCAAAAATGTAATAATTCACCTTTCCTAGATAATTATTCAGTGCCTAGCATGCATCAGACACTGGTGTAGGTAGCTATATCAGTGGACATGACTCATGGGGCTGACATTCTAGGGAAGATGAAGCACTAGGCAATAAACCTAACAAATTATACAATGCCTTACCAGAGTATATGTACTATGGAGGAAAGAAAAATGAATGAAGTAAGAAAAGAGGGATCGGGTGTGCAAGGAGGGTAGTGACAGTAAGTCTCATTGATTAGCTCAAAACAAAGACTTGAAGAAGGTGAAGGATTTCTCCAAGAATTTGAGGGCAGAGCCTGTTAGGCAGAGCCAACAGCTGGAACACAGTCCCTCGGAGAGGAGAGTGCTTGGTTTGGTTAACACCACACAAACCAGAGTGGCTGGAGTCACAAGGGAGAGAGGGAGACAGAGTTGCTAAGGACAGGTTTGGGGTGAGATCATTTAGGACCTTGAGGACTGTTTTGAGTGAAATGGGGAGCATTACAGTGTTCTGAGCTTATGTCATTAAGGGTGACATAATCTGACATGTTTTATTAGAGATCACTCTAGCTGCCGTGTTGAGAGTAGAGGTAAGGAGATCACATACGAGGGTATTGCAATAATCTAGAGAAGTGGTAATGGTGACAAACCAGGGTGGCAGCAGTGGAGGTGGACACAAGTGGTTGGATTCTGGATGCATTTTGAAGGTAGAGTCAGCATAATTTCCTAATGGATTGAATGTGGCATGTAAGAGTTTTCCTTACACTCCATGAATGCACTCTTCACCAGTGTGCAGTATTGGTTTAGTAGAACTCTCAGGTGAAGAGAAAGTTCCTCCAGGGATGGAAGAAGATGGCTAAAGCACATTGGACTAATGAGTGAAGAAGCCAGTGGGAAACAGCAGTTCTCAAAGATTGGTCAACAACCAGCAGCAGCACCTGGAAATGCATTAGAAATGCAGATTCTTACGAATATTCTCGCTGTCCTGATTTTGTGATAATTAGGGTAGGCAAAACATTCGCTATATTAGAAACCATGCATGTGTCCCCAGACCTAGTTTTTCCCCCTAGGTCTGGTTTTTAGAATGCTGGTGATAAACTAAGCCTGATTTATTATATGAACATCATATATTATACGGGAAAAGACTGTAACTTTGGGTATCTTTGGTCCACCTTAGAGATATAGCAGGGGGACAGATGTGGCTCGGGTGGTTGGGTGTCATCTCCCATATGGAGGGACCTGGGTTCGACCCCTGGGACCTCCCGGTAAAAATTAAAAAAAGAAAAATATAGAAGGCATGTGGGCCACAAGGCCCCATGAGAGGGTGAGCTGCCAGGTCCTGCGAGCAGGTGAGCCGCCAGGCCCCACAAGCCACCCAGCAAGATGATGACATAACAGGAGAGTGACACAAGGGAAAGCCAAGATGAGACACACCGAAAAACCAGGAACTAAGGTGGCGCAGGTGGTAGTAAGATGCCTCTCTTCCACATCGGAGTTTCCGAGGATCAAATCCCAGTGAAGACGGGAGGAGAAGGATGAAAAGAGAGGGCAGGAAATGGACACAGAGAGTTGCCCAGCGAATGGACACAGAAACAGCAAAAATGGGGGGTGGGAGTGGTGGTAAAAATGGATAAAAGTAAATAAATAAATATATAAATCCTTAAAAAAATGTATAGGGGAGGAAGATTCAGACTATAGTTAGTAGTAATACTTTGACGATGCTCTTTCGTAATTTGTTAACAAATGTTTCACAACAATACGGGGTGTTTGTGTGTGTGGGGTGATGTGTGGGAGCCCTGTATGATGTTATGCATGTTTATTTTATAAGATCATGTTGTTTACTGAACACTTATAGTTTATGTATGTTCATGTATGAATGATATACTTCAATAAATTGTTTTTAAAAAAAGAAATGCAGATTCTTGGGCCCACCCCAGATCTACTGAGTCAGAAACCGGGGGCAGAGTCCAGCACCATGTTCCAGCAAGCCATGCAGGTGTTTCTGATCCAGCCTCATGTTTGAGAACTGCTAAGTTAGAAGACGCAGGGCCTGGTAATCCTGGGGTCGGACCTGAGAACACATACCCCGAACATGCTGTCCCAATATAGCAAATTTAACTTCAAACTTACCATTTTCAATCTAAAATATTAATGCAAGCATCAAAAGTTGTAGATGCTTACAGGTGTTCTTCATTGGTTTTGACAACATGTCCCTTTGAATTTCTTATTTTATTTGTATTTTTTTAAACAAATCAATTTCATTGATACATATTAATAAAGCATACAATTCCTACAAAGTGTACAATCAATGGTATTTGGTATATTCACATAGTTGTGCATTCATCACTTCAATTATTATTAGAGCATTTTCATAATTTCATTAATAATAATTAAAAAAAAACAAATAAACAAGAAAATTCTTCACCTCTCAATCTCTCTGTTTCCACTGCTGCATATAACTGCCATTTCTGGCTATTCTTGCCCAATTATTTATTTATTTATTTATTTATTTATTTATTAAGTAGCTTTATTGAGATATAGTCACATACCATATGATCTATCCAAAGTGTGTAATCAATGGCTTTTAGTATAATCACAGTATTGTTCATTCATCACCACAAAATTTTATAACAATTTCATTACTCAGAAAAGAAAAACTCCACACTCCTTAGCTGTCCTTCTCCAGCCCTACATAACCACTAATCTAATTACAACTTTATAAATTGATTTATATTTACATTTTATATAAATGGAATCATACAATATGTAATACTTTGTTTTTTTGGTCTGATATTAACATTTTGTAGTATTAACATACATTTGTTCAGCTTCAAAGAAAAATGGTCTTATATGTGCAATTTTACCCATTTTCATATTTCACATGAAGTTTTACTATGCTCTACAGTTCCATGTTACATTTTTTAGCTTTCCTTTTAGTAATATACATGACCTTTGACTTTCTCTTTAAACCCCTTTCATATCCATGTAATAGTCCTGCTACTTACAAGCATTATGTTGGGCTTTCACCTTTTCTATTCATTTCCAAAGATTAACACACATCCTTTTTACCTTTTCTGAGGGTTACAAGTTAACCCTCAGCTTTCCATTCTATAAACTCATTCTATTTTCTGGTCACCCATATTCAAGTTAGTAACTCCATGAGATTACACAATATATTTAGTTCATAGTAGCACAGTCATACAGTATTTGTCCTTTTGTGTCTGGCTTGCTTCACTCAACATAAAGTCTTCCAGGTTCATCCATGCTGTCATATGCTTTATGACTTCATTTCTTCTTATGGCTGCATAACGTTCCATTGTGTGAATACACCACAGTTTGTTTATCCATTCATCGGTTGATGGACATCTGGGTTGTTTCTAACTTTTGACCATTGTGAATAATGCCTCTATGAACATCGGTCTGCAGATGTCTGTTAGTGTCACTGCTCTTAGTTCTTCTGGGTATATACCTAGTAGTGGTATTGCTGGGTCACATGGGAAATCTATATTGAACTTGTTTGGAACTGCCCAACAGTCCTCCACACAGCTGTACCATTCTATGTTCCCACCAACAGTGAATAAGTATTCCTATCTCGCCACATCCTCTCCAACACTTGTAGTTCTCTGTCTTTATCTGGCTTTGGTATTAGGGTGATGGTGGCTTCATAAAGTGTGTGGGGTAATATTCCCCCCTCTTCAATTATCTGGAAGAGATTAAACAGGATTGGTCTTAATTCTTCCGAAATGCTGGGTACAAGTCACCTGTGAAGCCATCTGGTCCTGGACTTTTCTTCTTTGGGAGATTTTTGATGTCTGTTTCAATCTCTTTAAATGTAATTGGTATGTTAAGTTCCTGTATTTCTTGTAGCATCAGTGTAAGTTGTTTGTGCATTTCTAGGAATTTCATCTAGGTTTTCTAATTTGTTGGCATACAGTTTCTCATAATATCCTCTTATGATCCTTTTTATTTCTGCAGGGTCAGTCATAACTTCACCCTTTCATTTCTGATTTTATTTATTTGCATCTTCTCTCTTTTTTTTCTTTGTTAGTCTAGCTAGGGGTTTGTCCATTTGTTGATCTTCTCAAAGAAACAGCTCTTGATTTTGTTGATTTTCTCTATTGTTATTTTTATTCTCAATTTCATTTATTTCTGCTCTAATCTTTATTATTTCTTTCCTTTTTCTTGCTTTGGGAATGGTTTGCTGTTCTTTTTCTAGTTTCCCCAGTGAAATTAGATCTTTAATTTTAGCTCTTTCTTCTTTTTTAATATAGGTGTTTAGGGCTATAAATTTTCCTCTCAAGACTGCCTTCACTGTATCCCATAAGTTTTGATAAGTGGTGTTTTCGTTTTCATTTGTCTCAATATATTTACTAATTTCACTTGCAATTTCTTCTTTGACTATTTAGGAGCATATTGTTTAGCCTCCACACATTTGTGAATTTACCTCTTTCCTGTCTATTATTGATTTCCAGTTCCATTCCATTATAATCTGAGAAGGTGCTTTGTATAATTTCAATCTTATTATATTTATTGAGAGCTGCACTGTGACCTAACATGTGGTCTATCCTGGAGAAAGATCCATGGGCACTTGAGAAGAATGTATAATCTGCTGAGTTTGGGTGCAACGTTCTATATATGTCTGTTAGGTCTAGTTTGTTTATCATAATGTTCAAGTTCTCAGTTTCCTTGTTCTATCTAATGATGTGAGTGGTATGTTGAAGTCTCCAGCTATTATTGCAGAGATGTCTAGTTCTTTCTAGTTATGCCAGAGATTGCCTCATGTATTTTGGGGCACTCTGGTTAGGTGCATAGATATTTATGACTGTTATTTCTTCCTGGTGGATTGTCCCTTTTATTAATATATAATGGCCTTTTGTATCTCATGACTTTTTTTCATTTAAAGTCTGTTTTGGCAGATAATTAGTATAGCTACTCCTGCTCTTTTTTGGTTACTATTTGCATGAACTATCTTTTTCCAACCTTTCACTTTCAGCCAGTTTTTATCCCTGGGACTAAAGTGTGTCTCTTGCAAGCAGCGTATTGATGGCTCATGTTTTTTTATCCATTCTGTCAGCTTATATCTTTTGATTGGGAAGTTTAAGCCATTCACATTCAATAATATTACAGAAATGCATTATTTACTTCCACCATTTTATTCTTTGGTTTTCATATGTCATATCTTATTTTTGTCTGTATTTTTACTCTTTTGTTTAACCTTTTTGCTATTCTTTCTTCTATACTCTCCTCCAAGCCTCCTCTCCTGTCTTTTTCTTTCAGATTATAAGGCTTCCTTTAATATTTCCTGCAAAGTGGATTTTTTTTTTAATGAACTCTCTTAGTTTCTGTTTGTTTGTGAATGTTTTACACTCACCTTCATATTTGAAGGACAATTTTGCTGGATAAAGAATTCTCAGCTGGCAGTTTTTCTCTCTCAGTATCCTTATTGTATCATAACATGTCTTCTCGCCTCCATGGTTTCTGATGAGAAATCTGCACTAAGTCTCACCGGGTATCCTTTGTATGTGATGGTTTGCTTCTCTGTTGCTGCTCTCAGAATTTTCCCTTAATCTTTGAGTTTGGCATTCTGAGTAGTATGTGTTGTGGAGTAGGTCTATGCACATTTATTCTGATTGAAGTACCATGTGCTTCTTGGACATGTAAGTTCATTTCTTTCATGAGAGTTGGGAAATTTTCAGCTATTATTTCCTCAAATACTCTTTCTGCTCCTTTTCCCTTCTCTTCTCCTTCTAGAGCTCCCATGACACTTATGTTGTTGCATTTTGTGTTATCATTCAACTCCCTGTATTTTTTCCATTCTTTTCCCTCTCTGTTCTTTTCTCCCTTAAATTTTAGCTGTTCTATCTTCTGTATCACTTTTTCTTTCTTCTCATGTGTTTTTCATCTGTTGTATGCCTCTAATGTGTATTTTTAAAAAGATTTATTTTATTTTTACTATTTATTTATTTATTTATTTTCAATTTATTTCCTCTCCCCCAGATGGTTCTCATGCCTGTCTGCTCATTGTTTGCTTGCCTTCTCCAGGAGGCACTGGGAACCGAACCCAGGACCTCCCACATGGGAGGTGAATGCCCAATGGCCTGAGCCACATCTGCCCCCATGGGCTGCAGTGTCTGCTGTCTCTTGTGGCATCTGCTCATTTAGGCATCTGCTCATTGCCGTAGGGTTCGGGCATCTAGCTGTCATTGTGGGAGGTGTGGGCATCTAACTCTCATTGCGGTGGGTATGGGCATCTGCTTGTCTTCTTTAGGAGGCACCAGGACCCGAACCCAGGACCTCCCATGTGGTAGGCAGGTGCCCAAGTGGTTGAGCCACATCCACTTCCCTCTAATGTGTTTTTTTTTTAAATATTTGTTTATTTATGTATTCCTCCTCCCCCCATTGTTTTGCACTCACTGTCTTCTCTCTGTGTGTTCCTCTGTATCTGCTTGTCTTAAAAATATGGAACACTTCACGAATTTGTGTGTCATCCTTGCACAGGGGACATGCTAATCTTCTCTGTATCATTCCAATTTTAATATAAGTGCTGCTGAAGCAAGCACCCTCTAATGTGCCTTTTATCTCACCTATCATAACTTTTATTCCCATGAACTCTGTTATTGTTTTATTCAGTTTTTCAAATTCTTCTTTGTGCTCGCTCAGTGTCATCTTGATATCCTTTATCTTTTTAGCCATGTTGTCTTTCAACTCATTAATTTGATTTTGGAAATTGGTGTGCATCTCATTGATTAGTTGTCTCAAATCCTGTGTCTCTTCTGGGGCTTTGCTATATTCCTTTTCTTGGGCCATTTCTTCTATTTTCTTAGTATGGCTTGTAATTTTTTGCTGATGTCTAGGCATCTGATTAGAGTGGTGAGTTTACTTAGATGCTCGATTTCTCTCTCTTTTGTAGGGTTTTAGTGGTGGTAGGCTGTGCGATACTGCTAGATTCTCTCTCTTTCTTAGGGTTTTAGTGGCAGGAGGCTGTGTGATACTGCTGTTCTTTAATTCTTGGTTCAACCTGTTCTGGGTCTTTAGGATTGTCCCTGTTATTTGCTCAAACCAGGGCCCTGGACCCAGTAATGGGTTGCAGACCCACTTCCTAAGGCCTTGGGGAGGGAGGTGGTAAAGGCCAGAAAAAGGTCCCTCTTATTTACTTTTAATTTCCTCACATGCACTTCTTTGGTCTGCCAGCAGATGGCACTCTTTGATGGCCCTCTCAATTCAACACCTGGTCAGAGTGTGTTTGCTGCAACATGGACAGGATTAATGTGACAGAGGTTCCTGTCTGGAAGCCAAGAGCCTTGTAAATCAAACTTTCTCAGAGACAGTTCTCCAACCTTTCCTGGTAGCCTCCTCCCTTTCCCCAGGTAGGAGGTAATTCCACCCCCTCTGCATCCTCAAAGACCAGTTCTGGTCAATAGAGGGATGGATCTCTTTAGTCCCTTGCTGGCTCCCAAGGCAAACAAGGATGCAGCCCCACCCAGCCTAGAAGGGCTCATGGGACACAGCAGACCAAATTTGTGGGTCAAAAGCTGTCAGCCTTAGGCTGTGTCCCTCTCTCTCCCCTTTCCTGGGGAGGTGGATCCCTGGGGCCACCTTTGTCTGTAGCCACCAGCCCCGAGGCCTGAGATTTCAAAAGCATCTATAGTGTGGGGGAGGGTGCCAGCATTTGCAGCTGCCTCTTTTAACTCATAGCTTTGCCGTTGCAATTCTTTTCCTTTGCCCTGCTCTCCTCTGGATAGTGTCCTAAACCGTAGGAGATTTTTTTCAGGCTGTTTCTGCCTGTCCTCTAGCTATTTTTCTGGGAGAGAAGAGAGTCCTGTGTTTTTCTAGTCTGCTATCTTCCCAGAAGTAAGTCTCTCTTTGAATTTTATTTAAGAATGCATTTGGCAACAGAGTGAATTCTGCAATAGAAAGAATTCAAAGGTAACCACTTTGGAGAGCATTTGGCAATATTTAGTAAAGTTGAATATGTGCATACCGTAGAATCCAAGGATTCTAGGCACTAGAAAAGTCTTCTTCATGTACACAGGGAGATACATGCAGGGATGTTCATTGTAGCACTGTCAGCAGTGACAAAAAATCAAAATAACCTAAATGTCCATCAACAAGAGAATGAATAAATAAATTATAGTACACTCATGCAATGCAACACTATCCAGCAATTGAAACCAGAGTTACGTTACCAAGGTGGCTCAAACCTTCAAATACAAAATGGAAAAATAAAAATCAAGTGGCAAAAGGATAGTTACAATATCACACCAACTTTAAACCATCATTTTATATAATAAAAATTGTATACGGGGAGGAAGGGACAGAAGGAAAAGGGCTTGAAAGGTTAAAAATAATTTCACCTCTATCTTTATACACACTCATACACACACCATTAAAAAGACCCCAATACTTTGTATAATGTTAATTTTTGTTAAAGTTTCTGTGTTTTTCATTAGACTGTTTCATTAAAATGAGTAGCAGAGAAAACAATACTTATAAGGATTCTTAGATTGACTTCCTTCTCTATCACCAAAACAGCATTGTATTTGCATTTTCCATGTAATTTTGTTTTGCTGGTATTTCTAACCAACACCTTAAACCTTTCGGCCTAGACAATACATGCTTCTTCTCTCAACATTCGACAACTTTTATAATGTTGGCAATGCATGCCAGGCATCTGAGTTAAAAAAAAAAAAAAAAAAATCAAAACCAAATAAAAAAAACTAAAACAATGCTTGCTGACATCATTGCTCTGCAGCTGCAGAAACTTCCCTCAGCCATTCTCCCTGGATTTATGGACCTGTGGTCACTGATGGGGCTTGGCAGTTAGTGGCCCCAGTCCTGCAGGCTCGGGTGGCTTTCTTCCTCTACTGTTTGCAAAAGCAGGCTGGGTAGTCCAGAAACATTAACTATGATTTGGATAGTTGTAATGATATTAGCAGAGGAATGACTGACACAAAGTGCATTTTAGCAAGTGGCAAGTATGTTTGTTCTAATATATTGATGACAATTTTTATTCTTCTCTTTTTCTCTTTTTCTCCTGTCTTTTTATAAGAGGCTTCTTTTAAAACAAGTGTTTTCAGATTGGAGTGTGTTGTGGCAAAGAGCCCGGAAGAGGTGGATTTAGAGCACTGAAGTCCTGTTTTCAATTATCTAGAATCCACAAAACCACAGGCTTAGGTTTTAGGTGGGCCAATTTAAACGTTTTTCTTTCCAATGTAAATGTATAAAATATAAGCTGTTCAGCAGGGTCTTTCTCCAGGACATGGGTCTCATCTCTTTAGCAGAGTGCCTGCTGCACAGGCTTATCACAAACCAGGTTTATAAGGTCTCCATAATATGTCTGTGAACTGACTAGACACTAGGTTGTGCAATTCATTTTTCTCTAAGCTATTACCCACCATACACATTCAATTTAATATATTTCATTATGCTAATTTTACAAAGAAGATGGATTTTTCTTTCTTTCAAGTTCCAGCACATTTTCCCAAGACTATGAAAACCTGTTACTGTTACCAATGCTTTATTAGATTGTTATATAAGAATTACCATTTTAATATAGGAAAGTTTCTGACTTGGGATCACACAACAGAGAAAAAGAGTGGTACAGACAATTGAAAGCAGAGAGAGGAAAAGCAGGAAAAAAGGAGAAAAATCTATGGCTTGCTGACAGAAGAAAAATGTGTGGATCTAATGTTGTGTCCCACCCACACCAGAACCTCTTTAGGTTGGACCTAATGCACCAGTAGGACATGCTTGTGCAAAATTTGACCAAGCTCTTTACTTGCAACAATGCCCAGTGTTAGAAGTGTCATTGTATATCTTCTCTCTCTCTCTCTTTCTCTTTCACCTCAAGGTTTATTTCAGATCAGGCTACTGGCAGGCTCTATAGAAGGCACCGTATTTTTTCACGGTTTCTCCTGCAGTTTGGTGGAAAGAACAAGTGGTTTGGAGTCATGGGTCATTTGAATCACCTAACATGTCTTAGAATCTCAGCTTCCTCACACGCAATGGGGATGATAACCCTTGCCCCATTGACCTCAGAGTGTTGCCTTGAGAAGTCAATAGTGATGGTGAAATTGTATATGCTCTATGACATTTACATTCTCCGTTATATTACTATACTAATAAAACAATGACTTACACCTAATTTATTTCAGTTAGTGTGCAATATAAGGTCTCAAGTTGTTCTGTACAATATAATAGCCAGTGGCTACATTTAAATTTAAGTAAATTAAAACCAAAAAATATTAAAAACTCAATTTCTCAGTCATACCAGCTACATTTCAAGTATTGATAACCACGTGTGTCTAGTGGCTTCTCTACTGAACAGTGTAGCTATTAGAACATTTCCTCATTGAGGAAAGTTTTAGTGGACAGTGCTGGTCTGAAGTTTTAAGGGATGGACTTTTAATTTGCTAGAATATAGCACTGTATACAGATACCTTTGCTCACTAGCAGCCTGTACCTGTGCATATATGGGGATTCAGATTCTTTTTACTAAGTCTGAAGTTAAGCTACGAAGTTATATCTAAGAGTAATCAAGAGCTCAAGCAATTATTTTTAAAAATGGTAAGTTTTCTGTATATCATTGCAACAGACTCTCAAGTAATAAAATGTTCTATACACCATAAAAATCATTCTAGCTTTCTTTGTGGAGAGTCATTTAAACCTGATTTACTATAACTTGGAATTTAAGACATAGATGAGATTAATGAGCTGCACTTGATTACGTCATCTTCATGGATTGTCAAATGAAGTCTACACTGAAGTCACTAAGGACAGGTCAATTCTATTCCCTTGTTGAAATAATGGAATGTTTGCTGTTTCCAAGTAAGTTAGCAGATAACATAACAGATAGATCACATGAGGCATGAATTTGGCCTTGCTTACCCCCTGCCTAGGCCAGCTTGTATGACTGCTCAGATGGGATTTTTTGCATAGCAAAACACTCCTGTAGGTGAATTTAAGAAGAGTTGAAATGAATCTTTTTCAAGTTGTGAGCCTGATATGTAAAGATGCTTTCCTTTGTCTCATCCTTATTACCTTTTTAGATTTATAAATATATGTGGAATCAGTTGTGAGCATCATTTCAAGGTATAAATCAGTTCCTTTGGTAACAACACATGTCTTTCATGCTTCCTATTTACATATAAAGAAAATATCAGTATCAAAATAAAATTTCTGAGCTTTATGCTTTGGCTCTATATTAGAACACTAAATTCTACTAGGAAAGAGACTCCATAAAGCAGTGGTAAAGTCCTGATCCATTAGCTGATCATCACAGAAGAGTACAGGGCTAGAACGGCCCTTGGTCTTAGTTTGCCAGGGCTGCTGTGATAAATACCACACAGTGGGTTGGTTTAAACAACACAAATTTTTTGGTTCATGGTTTGGGAAGCTAGAAGTCCAAAATCAAGGTGTCAGCAAAGCTGTGCTTTCTTCTTGAAGTCTATGGCATTCTGGTGCTGAATTACTACACTCTTTGGGGTTCCTTGGTTTGCATGTCTGCCATCACATGGCGATCTCTCTCTCCTTGTTTCTGCTCTTCTAGTTTCCGATGACTTGGCATTTTCTGGCTTCTTCTGACCATGCCTGAATTTCTTCTCTTTACAAGGTCTCTGGTCATGTGGATTAAGGCCCACCCTGATTCAATTTGGCCTCATGAAAAAATCTTTGAAGATCCTATTCATAAATGAGTCCATATCTTTAATAATATCTTCGGAGGTCCTATTTATAAATGAGTTCACGCCCACAGGAATGCAGATTAAGGAAGGCTGAAGCATATCTTTTGTGAGGTTCACAAACCCCAACAGTCCACACTCTGGAACCAAAATTTGCATTTTACCACATGCAAAATACATTCACTCTATCCCAATATTCCAGAAGCCTTCAGTCACTTCAGTAACAACTCTAAGTCCAAAGTCTCATCAAAACTAATTATGGGTAGTGTCCATCCTGGGGTAAAATTCCTCTCTGTCTGTGGACCTGTGAAACTTAGAAAATAGTTGTCTGCATCCAAAATACATTGGTGGGACAGGCAGATGATAGACATCTCCATTCCAGAAGGGAGATAAAGGAAGGAAAAAGAGGTCATGGCTGCCAAGCAAGTTCAAAATCCATCAAAGCAAACTCCATTAGATTCCAAATCTGAATGCCATCTCTAGGTCAATGCTTTGTCTTCCAGACCTGCTAGAATGGTAGCCCTATGCTGTCCAACTGATGGGGCAGCAGCCATGTTCTCCCCAAACAAGATCTCCTTGAATGCTGGGGTAGAAGGCCCACCTCCTCCAAATTTCAGACTGGGCCTACCCTTTCCAAACTCCATGGAAGAAGACCCACCCTATCCAAAGGCCAGGGCAAAACCCATCCCTCTTGCCCCAAGGAAATCTCTTCTTCCCAGACCTCTACTTTGATAGTTCTGCTTTTGAAATAATTTTTTCTTGATCTGTCCTTTCTCTGTCCCTTTCTGTCCAGGCTGGTGATGCTTCTACTCATGCAAAATTCTCTAAAACCTTGTCAATTTTGTGTGCAATTCAAGGGAGTTCAAGCCATCAGACAAAAGGATCTTCCACAGACCCTTCCTGGATAATTGCATTTCCAAAGCTGACTTCCATTGGCATGGCTGGTTGAATCCATGAGTCATATGTCTAATTTCCATAGCAGCTACACCCTTGTCTGGGCCTTGTTCTCCCAGGACTCACTTCCCAGAAGTTCAGGGAGGGCCCTGATAGAGTTGCTCTGTCTCTAGGCTCAGAGCACACTACCTAGATAGGATGAGATTTTTCCAAATCATCAACTGTGTTTAACAGTTCAGTCCTTGGTTTCATTTTACTATAAGCAGCAAGGAGAAACCAGGCTGCACCTTCCACACTTATCTTGGAAATCTCCTTAGCTAAATATCCAAGTTCACCACTTACAGTTTCTACTTTCAAGCTAACAATAGCATGTAATTGAGTTCTATACTACTTTATAAGAAGGATCACCATCCCTCCAGTTTCCAAGAACAGATTCACCATTTCCTTCCGAGGCCTAACTAGAAGTACCATTAACGTCCATATTTCTACCAATATTCTGATCATATCAATGTATATATTCTCTAAAATAATAGTTTTCTCTACAGCTCTCACTTATTTCTGAGCCTGCACCAGAATTGCCTTTAATCTCCATCAACAGTCTTTTCAAGGCATTCTAGGCCTTTTCTACCAAGCACCTTAAAATTCTTCCAGCTTCTACCCATTATCCAATTCCAAAGCCACTTCCCCATTATTAGGTATTTGTAATAGCGGTACCCCACTCTCATCCTCAAAACTGACTTAGTTTGCCAGGGCTGGCATGACAAATATCACTTACTGATTGGCTTAACAGTAGAGTTTATTGGCTCACAGATTTGGAGGCTAGAAACCCAAAATCAAGGTCTCACCAGGCTGTGATTTCTTCTTGAAGTCTGTAGTGTCATGAACTAGCTTGCCACAATCCTTGAGGTTCCTTGGCTTGCATTTCTGCCTCCTGTCACACAGAGATGGTATCCTCCTTGGTCTCCTCCTGTGGCTTCCTCTGACTTCTGGCTTTTTCTGACTTACTGCGTCTAAATTTTCCTCTCCTTATAAGGCTTCCAGTCATATGGATGAAGGCCCTCCCTGATTCAATTTGGCCTCATCCAAATTAGGATCTTCAAAGGTCTTATTCACAAATAAGACCATACCTTAACTAATAATGTTAACTAATAATAGCATCTTCAAATGTCCTATTTACAAATGGGTTTACACAAACAAGAACATGGATTAATATTTGAAAATGTCAATCTCCAACACCCTCCTTTGTTATGATGATGTTTTAAAATATACTGATGAATTCAATTTTCCAAAATAATATTTAAGGTTTTTAAAAAATCTATGTTTATATATGTGATTATTCTATCATTTTCTTTTTATGTGCTCCCCTGATCAGTTTCCATATAAAAATTACACTGCATTCATAAAATGAGATGACCCTGGGTCTTGTTTCATTTGATATGAATGAGGAAAAGACTTTTGATTACTGATTTCACTTTGTTTAATGACTACTGCTTTATTCTTATTTTCTATTTCTTCTTAAGTCAATTTGATAATTTATACTTTTCTATAAATTGGTTCTTTTCATCTAAGTTATCATATTATTGGCATAAAATTGTGATTTTAAAAATCCCTACTTCAAATATTTGCATTATTTATTTGTTCTTTCTTTGGTTTTTCTTGATTGAAGTCTCCAGAAATGTGTTTAATTTGTCTATTCAAAGAATCAAATTTATATTTTCTTGATTTCCTTTAGTGTTTCTTTTTTCCTTTAAAGAACTTATTAAAACAGTTTTATTGAGGTATAAGTGATATACAATAAACTGCACATGTTTAAAGTATATAATTAGATAAGTTTTGATATATCTTTATACAACCACAATCAAGATAATGAAATATACTTCAATCCTCAAAATTGCCTCATGCCCATTTGTAGCTCTCCTTCCTGTTCCTCCTCACCTCCATTCCAGGCAGCCATAGTTTTAAAAACCATGGAATAGAGGCCTTATTTATTTTAAAACAATTCTCAAACTCATGGTATCCAAGGTAGCCTGGTGGAAAGGTCAGCCACAGCAATATCGAAAGTCCACCAGAAGTCCATCTCAGGCGGAGATTTCAATGGGAGAATGGGGATAGCCAAGAAATAGTGTTGAATGTTTCTTATTTTCTCACTTATTCAGAATTAAAGCCAATACCCAACAGACATCTCAAAAGAGGTCTGAAACAGCAGCTCTATGCAGGGAGAATAGCCTCTAGCACTGTTTGGGGGATCTAGCTCAGAGCGGAAGAATAATCTGCAAGAGAAGAGGGTCAAGCCTGACTTCATTCATTTGCTTCCTTAGAAAAGTGGATTGCCTGGATCCTTGACTGGGGAGTATGGGGTGTTTTTCATTGATTCTAGAGCTGGAAAACTCCCAAGTGTAAGCTTGGGGCCATTGAAGTGAATAATTACACCTAAAGTTTCTGACCTTGCTCAGTGATAATTCCCTTTGGAGGAGAAAAGTACTATTAACATTGCTTGCTAAATCACCCCAAGCCAGGTCCAAAGAAATGCAGAAATTTGATTTTTGAACATTTTCATATGAACTAAAGCCTCTTGAATGATACAATTGGAAAACAACATTTCTTTACAGTGAAAATGTGTTTGGCAGTCCCTCTATATACAAAGTTCAACGTTAGGGCAAAGAAAAAGAAACACTTAATATATAATCAGTTCATATTTTTGGTTTCTGAGAAGTGTTCCTGATTCAGACCTCATCTATTATATGAAATAGATATTAGATATTTTCTTCTGTCGGTGCCATTTTAATCACAGAAATTCTTTATTCTAAATATTTTAACCTGGAGACCTTCCCTCATGGCATCTTTATATTTATTTAGCAATTGTTATTTAAGACAGGCAGGGTTTGACTCCTTCTTAGTTTCACAGTATTCAAAAATAAACCAGTGAAACTAGTTCTATTAATTTAATGCAGTAGTTTTCTAAATTCCTGTGTAAAAGGGGGCCGGGGTGAGAGGTAAAGAGATAGATCCCATCAAACTACAGTTTAGGTGATGGAGAGGTGGATGTTGGGATTCTGTTTCCTCTCTCTTTCCTTTCTGCCTCCATTTAGCCCAAATTTTGTAAATCTCAAAACACACTTTCAGATTTTCTACCTACAGCAAAAATCACAACTATGACTTGCATATTTTTTTGAAAACTTTTGAACTACATGAAAAAACAAATATTTCATCTAACATTCCAGATTGTCAGTTTCTCATGAAAAATCATAAGATCTGGATACTCTGGGCCATAGTACATCAAGGCAAAAGGTTTAAGGTAGGGGCAAATTTCTCCACTTAGCCACAGTTCCAACCTTCCTCGCTCCTCTTGTTATACTAACAGCTAAGTTCTTTGGACATTTGAACTTACAATCGCTGGTGTAAAGCATATTTTTTCCTGCGTTCTTATTTGTTCATTCAATAAGTATTTATCAAGAATCTCAGTTCTGGGTTCTGAGAATACAGAGATGGGCAAACAGACAAGGTCTCTGACCTCATGGGGCTTATATTCTACTGAGGAGAGATAGATAATAGCAAATAAAACACATTATATGATGTTGAATGAAAATGTTATAAAGAAATAAAGCATGATGGCTCAGACATTACTATTTCTACTAGGATACACAGGAAGATGATTCTTCCCTGTCCATTTATAGATTAGTGTGGCTTTAGTCAATGAAATGTGAGTGGAAGTGACCTGTGTCACTTAAGGGTGGAAGCATTTATTTGCAAGTCTCAGGTCTCCACCTCACATTCATTTTGCTGTGGCAAGTTTGTCAGCAGTCATTGATAAGGACTTATGGAGGACAACTGCCTGGGAGTGTGGCCCAGACCCTCAGTGGATCAGTCGTTAAGTAAGGTTCAAGTCCTAACCCCCATTCCTGTGAATATATACATAGGATATGTTAGCCCCATTTGTAAATAAGATGTTTGAAGACAGTATTAGTTAAGGTGATGCCACACTGAATCAGGGTGGGCCTTAATCCAAGAGATGAAATGTAGGGACTGTTTTTTTATGTCACCAGAACTTAGATTATCCTGACTGAAAGCATGTGGAGGAGTCAGGGAGTGTTAGGAATGGGACCCTGAAGTGGTAGATAGGGTGGTGTGGGAAGTCCTCTCTGAAGAGGTGGCATTTGAGCAGAGACTTGACTGAAGTGATTGCATGAGCCATCGGAATATTTGGAAGACCGTTCAGGTAAAGAGAATAGCAGAGACCTATGTATGTCATCGTAATGTAGACCTGAAAACAATGATTTTCAGGGTCTTACTCTTCTCTTCCAAGGTTTTATTAAAATAAACCTACTAAAGCAAGTAGGATAGTCAGTAATTAGCATCGTTAGTACCTTTCCCCACCTAGAATTTCATGATAGCTATCAGCTACTTTCCATCTGAGCTCAGCACGCGATCAGATACTGCGGAATCTATCAACACGGGGCAACAAGGCCAGATGGCTTTCATCAGTATGTTCAGATATGAGCCTATTCCCTAAGGGAAAAAAAGGCCGACTAACGTGCTCCAGTTTATTTTGTTTTCATTGGCCTGTTATGATATTGTTTTAGAGAAACATATAAAGTAAATCAGCTCAAATATAAAGACAATTTAATGTGCTTTTCAGCCATGAAAATTGTCTCAGCTTTATGGAAGCACATTTTCTCTTGGTGTCTTATGAATAGGCACTCTGTATTTCCTTATTCATCAGTGCCATCCAGCTCTTCAGCATATAGTAATCTAATTTCTGATTTCTTATTCAAACACAGAAAAGTATGTATTTTCTATGTTCAGTTACATATACTTTAATCACTGTGATAAACTTAAGGTTTTATCGTACTTTAATCAATAAATTAAATGTGAACTAATGATAATAATGATTAAGGTAAACTGAGCGCAGCCTTCCCTAACCTTTTCTTTTCCTTACTATTTTTTTCATTTCTCAAAACACCCAAACCTAGTCATTTGTCAAAGCTCCATCTTCTGTTAGTGTCTTATTTTCATTCTTGGAGCTCAGGAACTGTGTATTCTTCCAACTTTTCCCGTAGAACCATGTAAATGAACACAGAAAATGTTCAGGTAACATTAGCTAAATGAAATAGGGGATTACTTTGCTACCTAGATCTGGAGTTTGGTACTTTAAATGTTGTGTTCATTGACTGTCACTCTCAGTACTCGATAGATATTTTAGGATTTCTATTTTGGAAAACTAGTTGGAAAAATCACAAGTGAAGAGGCAAGCCTTTAAGCTGCTCCAGGAGTATTCTACTGAAATACTCAGTACTCTCCATTGGGTCTTATTTTTAATGTGAAGAACTCAACCCTTCAGGTCACCGAGTCTTTACTTTGTGCCTTGAACCACACAACGTGTCAAGATTTATAGGGCAATGCTCTCGTCTCTAGAACTTATGGTCTCACTGGGAAAGTAGTATTTATACATGTGGAACCGGTTGAGAATGCTTCCATGTAAAGTATGAAGTGTGTGATATTGGCAATAAGTTCTCTGTAAGATCAAGAAGAGTAGTTGGTGCTGACTTCCTGGAAAAGTAAGTAAGGATGGAGATGGACTTTGCAGGATGGAAGAAATTTTGGTGAACAGGGAGGAGGCAGAAACATTCCAATCGTCAGAAATAATCAAGAATTACTCAGTGTAAGGAGATGACACAAAGTGACCCCTCATTTAAGTTTTGTTTAACTCTTGCAGAATTACAATTTAAATCTCAAACTGGACCAGAATAGGGGAAGAAAGTGTAGCCCTTTTTGACTTGCTTGATTGATTTCTTGATTAGTGGTCAAGAGAGTGATCATAGGGTGAAAACAGCCCAGATTAGAGAAAAAGAGTAAGTAAATCTTCCAAGTAGTTGAAGTAGCAGAAGTATATGAAGGAGATGGAGAAAATGTGGACCTATATGTGCTCGTCATACTGCTTTCCCCCAAACCGAGAAGTAAGGACACAAAAGAAGGAAGGTGGTAAGTTGGCCTGTCTGGGTGGTTTTCCATCTGTAAAATATGGGTGCTATTATTTCATTGTTTTAAATTTGGGTTTTACCCTGGAATGTTAAACAGTGTTTCATGAGACAGAATATCTACTAAAGTGAATAGTATAGGTTAGCACTAATATTTTTAGTATTATAATACTACAGAATAAAATATAGTGTGGAATTTTTCTCCATCTTTTGTCAACATGGTCTGAAATACTATCACCAGAGATTCACTTAAGTATGTGAGAGTTTTTTTAAAATATGTAAATGCTATGGATGAGGCTAAGATCCAGTCAATTACATTATTATTTGAATTATGTCAATAAATCTGTTTTTCTTCTAAGTCCTTACTGAGGTCAGCAATACCAAGGATCTCTGATTTTTCAAGGTGAGAGGATAAAGGGGGAGGAGAAGAGAATGGAGAATGGAGGACTGGGGGGGGGGGCACAAACATAGGACATGGGGAAGTCAGAGGACAATAAGATGGCACTGGGCATCACTGGTAATAGGTCACAAAACCTATTGCAGAATGTGACATGAGAGAGGACAAAAAAATCTCTTTATCTACTTCACAATTTGGCTTAGAGTAGGAGTCTTTCCAAGAAAGTTAGAAGAAGGGTTAATGGATGAAAACTTGAGAATGTGGTAGGCATGAGGCAAACCACTCCAGTGGTGTCTGTCAAAGTTAAATGCCGAAGTGGTCCCTCCATTGTATAGTTGCCAGGGAAGAGAGAAGGGGAAGGATGGATAGGTAAATGAAAATGGTTGGCTTCTTGGTTTTGGCTATTAGTTCTATCATTTTCCTGGCTCATTGTGTTGTATTCAGAGGCATCTAAAAGTCAAGGAATGTAAAGGAGGAAGGGCAAGTGGTGATGTAGGCAGCAGCTGAAGAGCAGTCAAAAAACCAGTGTGCCAATCTGCAGAGCGCAGCAGGTGCTCCTGTGTCTAGCCTGAAGCTCAGGGGTTGCTGGCTCTTTGGCATTCTAGCTCTGAGAGGAGATGGGAGGCTGGGCCAAAGACCTCTTGATAAACTATCATACAAATATACCATTCTGTCATGGTTTATATTTGTTTCTCCTGCTAACAGCTTGGATATATTTGAAAGTTTACAATAGATCATGTGTGGTGAAAACAAGTTACATTAAGACCATAAATTGTTCAGGCAGGCATTTGAATTTTTATAAGAGGAGAGACCTGCATTTTTAAATTGCTTGTCATCCATCTCTACCTATATGGTCTTACTAAACCCGAAACTCAGTATAGCCAAAAAGTAAACTCATTTTCTTCTTATGACAGTTCTTCCTACAAGGTTCCTTGTTTCTTTAATGATACCATAAATTTCATCCAACTTTCAGAAATGGAATTGCTGTTTAATATTTCTGTTATTTCACTCTAATGCTTCCAATGGTTTCCAGGTCCTATTGCTTCTTCCTTGAAATATATATTATGCTGCTGCTTCTGATCTGCCTTATGCCCTTCTGCTGGATCACTCTTCTAAAGGCACAGTTTAAATTGTGTCATTCCCCTGCCCACACCCCTGTTCAAAAATTTGGCACAGCTTTCCATTGGCTTTTAGTCCATTTACACTCCCTCCTTATCTTTACATGCTATTGTTGACATGAATTTTACTTCTAAAAATGTTCAAATCACCAAAATATATTGTCATAATTTTCCTTTAAGCAGTTATTTGATTTTTAACAAATTTAAGAAAAGAAAGAAAAATTGTCTTTTATGTTTACTCATATTTTTATAGTTTTAAGTGTTCTCATTCCTTTCCGTAGATCCATATTTTCATCCAGTAGCATTTTTCTTCAATTTAAATATTTTCTTTTAGTATTTCTCATAGTGTAGATTTTCTTATGACAAATTGTTGCAGTTTTTGTTCATCTGAAAATATTTTTATTTAATTGTAATTTTTGAAAGCTATTTCACTGGTAATGGACTTTAAAGAGATAACTTTCCATTATCTTCTGGCCATTTTTTCTAATGTTCTTGTCATTGTTCTCTTGTATGTAATGTGTCTGTTTTCTCTCTCATTTCTTTTAAGACTTTTCCCTTTAACTTTTTTGTGCCTAGTTGTTTATCCTACAGTAGTTCATTGAGCTTCTTGAATCTATGGGTTGTTGTTTATCAAATTGGGGGTGGGGGGAATCAGCCCATATTTCTTCAAAGGTTTTCTACCCTATTCCCTCTTTTGTTTCTTTTTCATTTTTCAAATACAGGCATGTCAGACCACTTGATACTATTCCATAGATCACAGTTCACTGTTTTTGCAATTTTTTTCTCTCTGTGATTTAGATGGAATGGTTTTATTGACTTCTTTTCAGGTTCACTCAGTCTTCTTTTGTTGTGTCTTCTCCACTACTAATCACATCCAATGATTTTTTAAATTTCAAATATAGTATTTTTCAGGTCTAGGATTTCATTTGGTCCTTTTTTATGGTTTTCTTATCTCTCCTGGCATTCTCATCTCTGTATCCAAAGATTAATTTTTCCATGTAGGTCCCTTAATTTATTTTTCATTGTTCTTTTAAAATCCTTGCCAACTAATTTCAATATCTGCATCATATGTTTCTCTGCTTCTTTGGACTAATTTTCCTCTTGACTTTGGGTCCCTTTTTCTTGTTTATTTGCATACCCAGTAATTTTTATATTAAATACTGAATACCATGACTATGGAAAGTAATAGACTGGCTTCTTTGACTTATTAATATGTGCATAAGATTCATCTATGTTTTTGCATAGCTTGATGACTAATTTCTTTTTATCACTGAATAGCATTTCATTGCATGGATGTACCACAGTTGGTTTATTCATTCACCTATTGAACAACATCTTGGGTGCATTCTGTTTTGAATAAAGCTGCTACAAGTATTCCTATGCAGGTTTTTGAGTGGATATACATTTTCAAATCAGTGAATACCTAAGAGAATGATTGCTGGATTGTGTGGTAAAATCATGTTTAGCTTTGTAAGAGAATACTAGACTGTCTTTCAAAGTAGCTGTGCCATTTACCTTCCCTCCAGCAATGACTGATGGTTCCTGTTGCTCCACATTCTTGCCATAAATTTGCATTGTCAGCTTTTTGGATTTTTGCCATTCTAATAGCATTGCGTTGTTGTTTTAATTTGCGTTTTCCTAATGACAAAGTATCTTTTTATACACTTATTTTCCATCTTTGTATCTTCTTTAGCAAAGTATCTTTTGCCCATTTTTAAATTGGATTGTTTGTTTTATTACTGTTGAGTTTTAAGAGTTCTTTGTATGTTTTAGACACCGGTCTTTTTCTAATATGTGATCTGTAAATATTTTGTCTTTTTATTTTCTTAGCTGTGTCTTTTATAACATGTACTCTCTAACCTGCTTATTTCCCCTCAACAATATGTTAACATCTTCCAATATTATTCTTCTACAGTATCACTTTTTAATGGCTATAAAATATTTCATTATATGAATGTACCATAGAATGTATTATTGTTGGACAAGTATTTCAATGCTTTCTAGTTTTTCATTCCTATAAAAAAAATCAGTATTGCATGTCCTTGGGCCTAAATAGTCTCATAAATATTTATCTAGGATAAATTTCTTTTAAGTTAAAATGCTGTATCTTGCCTCAATTAGTTTTAGTGCCAATTTCTCATTGGAAACCATGGAGTCAAGAGAGCAGTGGGATGACATATTTAAACTGCTGAGACCAACAGATGTCAACCAGGAATCCTATAACTGGCAAAACTGTCTTTCAAAAACGAAGGATAAATCAAGACATTCTCAGATAAACAAAGGCTGAGGGAGCTTATCACCACTAGACCGAACCTACAAGAAATGCTAAAGAGAGTTCTGCAGTTTGAAAGGAAAGGACAATAGACAATAGATTGAATCTGCATGAAGAAATAAAGCTCCCCAGTAGGGGTAACAACAAGGGCAAATATAAATGTCAATACTATTGTACTTTTGCTTTCTAACTCCACCTTTTACTTCCTACAGGATCTAAAATGCAAATGCATAAAATGTACTGAGAAATCAGTCATTTGGGACTCATAATGTATAAACATGCAATTTGTGACAAGAACTACACAAAGGTGGGGGAATGGGGCTTATAGGAACATAGTTTATGTCTACTCTTAAAGATAAGTTGCAATTACAGAAAATGAGATTGTTACAATTTTAGGGTGTTAAATTTAAGCCAAGGTAAGTACAAAGGAAAAAATCAGAGAATATGCATGCTCATAGAGACAGAAAGTAGAGTACAGGTTGGGGTGGGTGGCAAGGGGAATATGGACTTGATGTAAAATGGGTGTAGTATTTCTGATTGGGGAGATGGGTAAGTTTTAATAATGGAAAGTGGTGAGGGTAATGGCAAAATAGTGAATGTGATTAATCCTACTGAATGGTATGCTTGGGAGTGGTTGAGTGGGAAAGTCTGTATGGTATATATGTACCCACAATAAGAAAAAAGAAAGAGCAGCTAAGGAACAGTTAAAAGCAATACATGATCTTGGACAGGATCTAACAAGGGAGAAATGTAGACTCAAAATGATATTATTGGGACATATGAAAAACATTGGAATATATACTATAAGCTTTGCATCAATGTTAAATTTCTTGAACTTGATAACTGTACTTAAGGTGGATACATTGGTGAATATCCTTGTTCTTAAGAAATGTATATGGCAGTGTTAAGGGTTCCAGGAGCATGATGCACACAACCTACACTCAAGTATTCAGAAAATAGGTTGATAAATAGATAGGTAGATAGACGGATAGATAGATGGATTGATAGATTGATGGATGGATAGATAGAATGGTATGGCCAATGTGGCAAAATGTTAAAATTGGTAAATCTGGGTATGGGGGGGGATAGAGGTATGTTGGTATTTTCTGTATGGGGTTTGTATTATTTTTGTAATTTTCCTCTATGTTTGAAAGTATTTCAAAATTAAAAGTTTGAAAGAAGTTCTGTATCCAAAGTTGTCAACCTTTTAAAGACTCTTGCTCAGATAAATTCTCATTTTCATTGATCCTTAATGCTTACAAAGCATTTCATCTCCTCGTTAGGTCAGGATCAGAGGTAGGACAGATGCATTTTCAGTATTCATATGCTTTGATAACTGGCA
>JAQZBX010020395.1:0-33039 GCA_029593785.1 Cabassous unicinctus
GTATGGCTTGTTCTTTTTTTTTTTTTTTTTTAATAACTTTTTTTCTTTATTTTTGAAGGAGCTCTAGATTACATACATGTTACAATGAAAATATAGGAGATTCCTATATACCTCACCCCTCCCCCTCCCACACTTTCCCCCATTAACAGCATCTTTCATTCATGTGGTACATTTGTTACAATTGATGAACACACACTGAAGCGTGGCTACTAACCATGGAGTATAGTTTACATTATGGTTTACACTTTGCACCACACAATTTTATAGGTTTTGAAAAAATGTATAATAGCTGGTATCCATCATTTCAATATCTTTCAGAATGATTCCAATGTCTCAAAAATGCCCCCATGTTACACCTATTGTTCCCTCGCCCTCCCCTCAGAGCCTCTGGTAGCCACTGTCTATATCAATATTATAAGATTTTCCATTGCTAGAATAAGTTCGTAGTTGCGTTCCCCCATTATGTTTATTCACTCCTCTATCTTGAGGAGTTTGAGATGGTGATGCCCACTCTGCTTCCGACTGAGAGGGGCTTAGAGCCCATGGGGCAGAAGGATGGACTGTCTTGCATGCAGTCGAAGATACTCTCTGCTTCTTGGGTTGGGCGTCCATCATCATCATTCTTTTTTTTTTTTAAGTTAGGCCAGTAAAAAGAATTTATTGGGAAACGAGGGAAAAGAACAGAGCGGGTGGTGGTCAGTGCAGGTTCCTCTAGGCAGAGAGAGTGGGCTTTGGCTTGTGTGGTCACCTTTTAAGCTATTATTCCTCCCCTTGCTAATGCTAAGGGGAGGGGCCCCAGCTGTTATTTGTTACCCCACCAATGGTGGGGGCCAATGGTGAGGCCTGTTTGGAATATCCAGGGCCTCCCCTTGGCCTTGGAAAGAGTCCTAACTGGGACCTCGAGGTCAAGATCAAGGTCTCCACAGGGTCTCGAGGACATGTTGTCTGTCAGCCATGTTGTCTGTCAGCCACGTTGTCTGTCAGCCATTTGAGGGTCATCTTTTCCTGATTTCCTTTTACTAACCTGCCTCAACTCCCCCCTCAGAGAGTTCACACCCTTATTTTTAAGGGGGTGTTGAGGGGCAATGGTCATTCTTCTGTAGTTAATTCCTGCTGGTTATGGCAGTAGTCCCTGACTGACAGGGTGTAAATCTCTCTGGCTATTCTATTGTGGTTGAGGGAAGATGGGTCTGGCACCCTGGTTGGAACTGGATGAAATCCCCACATAACTAATAAGACGTTGATTCTGTAAGAAATAAACTTAAATAGAATTTTGAAGATACATGGTCCCACTAAAAGGATTAAGAAGATAACTAATAAGACGTTGATTCTGTAAGAAATAAACTTAAATAGAATTTTGAAGATACATGGTCCCACTAAAAGGATTAAGAAGATAGTGGCAGGTGGGCCCCCAAACAGTGCCAGTCATGACATACTGGACCATAAGAGTGAGAAAGTCCAGGTGCCTTCAGTGGCTGCATCCTCCCAAAGTTGATGGGAAAGAGCATTCTTCCTTGAGTTCTTTTATGTTATTGTTTAACTCTTGGGAGAGATTGTGGTAGACCTGCTGGGTTTGTGGGAACTGCCAACCCCAGTTCCCACAGCAGCAGTTGTGCTTAAGGAAGGGAGGAGAAGGAAGAAGAGAGGCACTACCCTAGACATAAACTCACAAGGACAGTGTGGCAGTTTGGTACTGTTTATGAATTCCAAAAATAGATATTGGATTTTGTTTGAAAACTGATCTGTTTCTCTGGGTGTATTAGATTGTATTAGATTCAGAGGTTTCACTTTGACTTTATTAAATCAAGATTAGGGCTTTTATTTGACCACAGCATTGGGGTGATTTGGTTTGAGTCCCCACCCCCACCCCCTTTGTGGGCTATATAAGTGGATGCTCAGTCAAAGACAGGGAAGTAAATACCCAGAGAAGGAGAACACAGAGAGTTGAGTTTTTGATGTTGGAGCCCCGGTGAGAGAGCCAAGCCATTTGCCAGATAGTTCACAAGAGATAGTTCTCTCTTGTGGAGAGAGCAGAGTAGCTGAGCCTGGAAAAAAGATGAGCCCCAGGAAGAGAGATGAGTCTTATGCCAGCCTACAGCTGAGGTCAGAAGAAGCAGGGACACAGAGCCTTCAGAGGAAAGAGTAAGGCTGAACTCTCACAGACATCGTTCCCCACCTTGAGTCAACATGTGACAACAGACTTTGGGTGAGGAAGTACCTCTTATGGTACCTTGAGTTGGACTCTTTATGGCCTGGTAACTGTAAGCTTCTACCCCCAAATAAATACCCTTTATAAAAGCCAATAGATTTCTGGTATTTTGCATCAGCACCCCTTTGGATGACTAATACAGAATTTGGTACCAGAAGAGTGGGGCAGTGCTTTTGCAATTACCAAAATGCTGGAATGGTTTTATAAATGGGTAAGGGGTATTTTTTGGAGGAATTGTGAGTTGCTTGATGAAAAAGGCCTAGATTGCTTTGAAGAGACTGTTGGTAGGAATATGGACACTAAAGAGACTTTTGACAAGGCCTTAGAAGGAAAAAATTGTGAGATGCTTGATAGAAAAGGCCTAGAGTGCTTTGAAGAGACTGTTCGAAGGAATATGGAAGCTAAAGAGACTTTTTCTGAGGACTTAGAAGTAAATGATAAAACTATTATTGGAAACTGGAGGAAAGGCTATTTGTGTTTTACAGTTGCAGAAAACTTAGCAAATTTGACTCCTGATGTTATAAGGAGGCAGAATTTGAAAATGGTGATCCTGGACAGTTAGCTGAAGAACATTCCAAAGTAAACTCAGAGAAGGTGGCTTAGCTTCTCCTTGCAGCTTATAGTAAAATGCTAGACGAGGGAGATAAGCTGAGAACTGAATTGTTGGGCACAAAGAAAACAGAAACTGATTCCAGAAATTCTAAGCCTCTGGAAATCAAGCCTCTGGAAATCAAGCCCCCAGACTACAGTGCCCCATTTGATGAATTGACTAAACATGGAACTTGTAAATCAGGATTGACTTGTGGAAAGTCTTACTGTTTGATGGCTTGGACCCCTGCTTCCTGCATGCTAAACCAACAAGCTTTTTGTAAGAGCCGTATGAACAAAATCACTGAGAATCTGGAGTAAAAGAGGCATGTAGGGGAAAGTTGGAAGGGAAAATGACTTTAAGAGGAAAACCATGGAAGCCGTGATCTGAAATTAAAACACCTCCTTGGGCCAAGAGAGGTACCCCACCCACATGTACAGAAAGGCTGAATTTGCCCCTGCAGTTGAAGAAGGTGGATATTCCAGACTGATGGTAAGGGAAAGTTTTGCTGCTCCAGGCTACAAAGAGGGTGGAGCACATTCCCCAAGGGTTGGGGAGAGTAAGGGAAGGCCAGGTTGCCAACTCATTACTCTAAGAGAGTTTGGCCTGTATGCCAGAGATTAGGGAGAATGTTGCATCCCCCTCCCTGTACTAAGGGAGTTGAAATTCTACCCCCAAAATTGGTAAAGTGTGGCTATCACCCCAATGCTCTTGGAGTGTGAGGTCTGGAGCTTGGTCACCACCCAAATGCTTGATGAGGGTCGAACCAAGAAAATAGCCATTGGGCAAGCCTGTGGAAAGGGTGGGTCCCCATGAGGCCCCAGAGAGAAGAAACCATCATCTTGAGAATAACTCTCAGACTTTAAAATCTAAGGACATAGGCCCTGCAGTCTTTAAGAACTGTTCTGGACCTATGACTCATGTTTCCCTCCAAATTTCTCATTATGATAATGCAAATGTTTATCCTTTGTCTGTCCCATTGTATACTGGAAGCAGATAAATGGTTTTGTAAGTTTCAGAGGTCTACAGCCAGATGGGACTTTGCCCCAAGACAAACTGTATTTCTTTAAACTGACTGTGATATGATTTTGTACTTAGCATTGATACTGATATAAGGTGGTTTTTTTTTTCTTTCAATATTGTAATGTCTTTTTGGATTTCAGAGGGTGGAGTTTGGCAGTTTTGTATTGTTTATGAGTTCCAAAAATAGGTACTGGATTTTGTTTGTAAACTGGTCTGTTTCTCTGGGTGTGTTAGATTCAGAGGTTTCACTTTTACTTTGTTAAATCAAGGTTAGGGCTTTCATTTGAGCACATCATTAGGGTGACTTGGTTTGAGTAGTCCCTCCCCCCCCTTGTGAGCTATATAAATGGATGCTTAATCAAAGACAGGGAAGTAAACACATGGAGAAGGAGAACACAGCCTTGAGTTTTTGATGCTGGACCCCTGGGGAGAGAGCCAAGCCATTTTCCTTTACTTCAGAACTTTGGTTATTTCCCATTTTGACTTTGGCAGACCTTGGATGAAAAACACTCATTCCAGTATATTCTCACTGAGGTCATTGAAGTATCAGGGTAACCTGGTTTTTCTCATGACTTGCTGCTTTTAGGAACATTAATATTCAAGGTGAGAGGCCCCCCACACCAAGTCCTTGGCTGCTGGACTGGAAGAGTAGACATCCAACACTGAGGGTCAAGAATTCTACCAGGCAGCAAACACTTGGATTCATGAGAGAAAAGCAGGGTCATTAATACCAGTGGAAGGACAGGAGACAGGGTTGTGTTAAATTTGCCGTCTTCTGGGCCACGGGGGCAGAAGTTGTCATGAAATAACCATAATCAAAGGCAAGGGGTGAGGCTAGACCCGAAGTAACCATAAACAAAGGCAAACTCAGTTTATAATTATCATCACAATAGCTGAAGTCTAAGGGCGAGGTGAAGCTAGACACAAAATAACCACAATCAAAGGTAAGTTTAGTTTATAATTACCATTACTATAGCAAGCACAAGCCAGACCTGAAGTAGCCATAAACATAGGCAAATTTGTCTAAGATTACCATTACAATAGGTTCTAGGCTAAATCCGCCCAGTTATAGCAATTTCAGATATTATCTGTTTGCTGATTTACAATATAAAGACATCTATATAATGATCTTAACTTTTAGTTACAGTTTCTAGTATGTTTCTACTTAAAAACAATTTGGGCACTTACATTTATTAACTAAGCAACTAAAACAATTTTATTAGTAAAAACTTTCCTAAGTTTTTCTGCTTTTCCAGTAGTTGAATTAATTCCACTTGTGATTTCTTTTACACAGCAAATTCAATTGTAAGACAGTATTGACATTTAAAGACTAATTTTTAGGTTACCTTTCAACATCATCCAATTTGTAACAGGCAAACCCCAAATCTGATTTATGAGTTCCTAGACATGAGCAGACTAACAGAGTTAAAGCTAGCATAGATTAGAACAAAAGAGAGAATTTTACATACTTAGCTTAGCTTAGGGAAAGACTTGACTTTCGAATCACCTATGCACAAAGCTCCCACTGTCCTGGGAGTATGGCGCTAAGGGGTCCAGAGGAGCCCTGCCTCTGATGAGACACGAATTGGGACTGCATCCCATTAGTTACCTCCCACAGGGGGTAAAACCCTGCAAGCCTTTTTCACTGGAAAGATTGGGTGTTACAAGGGAATAAGCAGGGAGCTTGGAAAGCCAGGAAAATTTTAATCTTAATTGATGGCACATGAGGAGGTTCCTTATTCTACAAGGGAGAGGTTTAGTAAATGGAGTGCATTTCCTCATCCCTTTACGGAGATGACCTCGTGGTCTCTCGCCCTCAAATCTGTCTGTCCTCTGCTTCTCTCTTACACAGGTTTAACTGGAATTTAGGGTCCCATATAAAGCCCACTCTTGGCCATACTACAGCCACATGGTGTGGCAGGAAAAGATTAGCCTCTTTCTTTTTAGACCATCAGTAGGCAGGTTATCCCAATTTCTGAGAAGGCACCCCAATGGGGAGTTGGCTGGAAATGCTGAAGAGCTACCCATTATCCTAGGGGAGGATAAAACATGTTTGTCGGTCTGAATGGTGTCCCAATGCTAGACCTAACTGAATGGATTGCTTGCCAAGCCAGCATCCTGGAAATCTGTAGCCCTACTCACCATCCCTGTTTTTCCAGGAATCGGGAGCTTTATGTCTTTGGGTGTCCCCAAAGCCTTAGAGGTCTTTGGAGTGTCTGCGTCCTGCTAGCTCCCAGATGAACACCCAAGCTGGGCTGACCTTAGGAAAGGGGCTGGCTAGGAACCTTTCTTTTGCCTACTTTGCAAATGGCTATGAGAGAGCTCACCTCATGATGACTCCCAAAGTCTGAGTTCCGTAGTTAAACCCAACATTAAAAGCCCATTAAAAAAACTAGAGACTAATAGTCCTATGACTTGCCAGTGAACAGGCTCAGCCTCCCTTCCCCCCTCCCCGGAGACAATCTCAGGGTCTTCCCAGGGCTGAGAAGGAGCAAAGCCTCAGGGCATTACCAAGGGTGGGGCTCATGCCTCGCTAACAAATGCATTTTCAGTTTCTAAGGCATTCTAAAGCATATCAGATCCAAAATGAGGACAGCAAAAGTTGAAAGAGTAAAGGCACTTTTAATTAAAAGGAGTTAACTAGTGGTCTAAGGAAATGATACGATGGGTGATAGCCATTCTGAACTCACAGAGAGGGCCTGGTAAACTCCTGGTGGACTCCTGCTCAATTTAGGCTACATGCCCAGTCAGGTCTAAAGAACAGTTTTACCTGCCACCCAGAACTTCCTTGGATCTGCATGGCATGGGGGCTCACCCCACCACCTCCAAAGAGAGAGCTGGAAGTCTGGGCAGACCGAGTTTATATCCTGTGGGAACCTATCCAGGAACCCCTTTAAAATGTCAGAGCCAAAAGAGGGCACAGGTAGGCCTTAATTAAAACTCAACAGTCTCCAGCAGGGGTCAGGGAGCACCACTCACTTATCTGTCACCTGGCAGTGGCTCGCCAAATGAAGCCGGGCAAGTGTTGGATTCCTCTAGGTTCTTGGCTATGTCACATGAAAGAATTTAAGAACATGCCAGTTTAGTTAGGCCAATAAAAAGAATTTATTGGAAAATGGGGGAAAAGAACAGAGCTTGCTGAGAAATGGGAGAAAAGGATGGAATCATGCACCAAGATTTGGTGCTGGCTCCTCTAGGTGGAGAGAGCCCATCATCATTCTTTTGTTAGTTGTCCTGGGTGAGTCTGATGAACTTGAGACTAGGTGTTGGCTGCAATGCTGCTGAGATTCAAGGCTTACCTGGCATATGAGCAGCCCAGAAGATTTAAGTCTCTGGGACATATATTCAATGGGTATAGTGCTAATTATAGGTTCAAATAAGTGGGAAAGAAGAACCATATGTAGGAAAATTATAAATGGGTCTATCTCTGATACATTGGCGGAGGTGGGCTATCATGTATTCCAAGGTAAGGCCCACTGATGGGGTGCCTATTTCCTGGGGCTGTCTATTCTGCCTATAGTGTCTAGTTGTCTCTAGTACCCCCTGGAGCACCTCTATTTGAGTCCCTGTTTATTATGGCAGACAGTGAGAGCCTCTTAAGACATGCATAAGTGTAATCTCTTGAATGATCTCCCAACTCTCTTTGAAATCTCTTAGCCATAAAAACTCAACTGCATTTAATATTTCCCCCTTTTGGTCTAGATCTTTTTCCAACTGCATCATTAGTTGGCGCTTGGTATTAATCCTTCAGTGCCAGGGAGGGTAATCCCTGGGAGTCATGTCTCACATTGAGAGGAAGGCAGTGAACTTATATGAGTTTGGCTTAGAGAGAGACCACATTTGAGCAACAAGGAGGCCCTCAGGAGGTAACTCTTAGGCAACATACATTACCAGGCCAGGTTTTGATTTCACAAGAACAAGGTTCGTAAGTAAAGTACAAGCATCAATATCAAGGGCCTGGCATATTGATCCACCCTCCTTTTTTAGGTGCCTCCCATGTACTCCATAGATTCTTGCCACTCTATGAGAGATTGTAGCAGGACTCACCAGGATAGGAATTCAATATTCCATCAATTATTCTGTGGGTCTCCATCCACTGAGACAACACCTCATGACCACATGAACTCACTCATACTCCAGAGAGGCATGCTCCAGGTGCAACCCCTCCCACATATTCCCCCACCACCAACACCTTGCACCAGTGATCCTCCCCTATCACAGCTGCAACCCCTCTGCAACCCAAAACCTCCCCAAAAACAAAGTCAACAAAAATATAAAAATAATAATAAACATAAACAAACAAAAAAAAATTCTTTTAAAATTTTCTTTGCATTGTGCCTTTCCTCACTGTAAGATCTCTATTCTTTTGTGTATATTGACAATTTCTTCTGTGTGTTCCCCCAATGTCTTATTTTTTTTTTCACTTTATTTTCCAAGAAGCTTTAGGTTACAGAAAAGTCATATAGAAAATACAAGAGATTCCCATACACCCCACTCCCCCCCCCCACATCCTCCTCTACCAATAACATCCTATATGAGTATGGTACATTTGTAGCAGTTAATGAACAAATATCAAAACATTGATACTAACCATGGTTAGTGGTTTACATTATGGTTTACCTTTTGCTCCATATACTTTTATAGGTTCTCACAAAATGTATAATGGACTGTAGCCATCATTTCAAGATCATGTAGAACAACTCCAATGCCCCAAAGATGCCCCATGTTTTATTCATTCCTCCCTTTCCCTCCCCTCAGAACCTATGGAAGCCACTAAGTTTCAATTTCTGACCAATAAGTTTCATAGTTACATGCATTAATACTGAGGGTTTGAGATACTGGTCTGTTTTCTCTTATTAGGCACAGCCTACGTACTCGAGAACTACTTGCCCCTCTATTTGAGAACATAGCAGGACTCCCCAGGATGGGAGTTTAATATTTTCTTGTTTATTGTGTGGGTCTCCATCCACTGAGATAATATCCTATGCCAAGATGAACACATTCATATTCCATAGAAGCATGCTCCAGGTGCACGCTTTCCCACATATCCCACTACCAGTGACCCTCCTCTGCCATATTTGAAAAAAAAAAAAAGCATTCCCACGTTTGTAGTTTCAACCACAGACCTACAAATTCCCAGAATTCACCTGTTTCTTCCTCCAGTTTCTTTCCCAGTAGTCAACTGGTGCAGGAATAGTGGAAGGATCTCAAGCAGAGACTTACCTATTTTGGTGCCAAAAGCATAAAATATTTGGAGCATAAATGACACACTATTAATACTTTCACTATCTGAATGAAAAAAATTAACACTCCAGCATGAAAGTGGTGCAAGATGCAAGCAATTTACAAAGGAATATAAGTTGGTATTACAGATATGAAAAATGTTCAATTTTACTTTTGATTCAAAAATAAAAATTCTAACAGCAGCTAATTACTAATAATATTTATTTTCAATTTATTTATTTATTTTTGATCTGACAATACGAATTTAAGGTAGGATAAAAGATAAAAATGAGAATAGCAGGCAAAATATTACATATGATACATTCATATTTGAATGAGAAGTAATACATATTAAGATGATTATCTATGATTTTCATCAAAATTAAAAATTTTTGGTTATTTGCATTTTTTATTTTTTCTGCAATAAACTTGTATGAAATACCTTTAAAGAAAGTAAAGTTATTCATATTTAACATAAAGATTTAGAAAATAAAGATAATGATAATCACGCACATGTAAAAATAAAGATTGTACTTAGTTGCAACCCAAAGACTTACTTCTGTCAGCATTTTGGCATAGAACCTTTAGGTATACATATGTATGTGTGTTGTATACATGTAGAATGATCAGTTAAATAACATGCTACTCTTTGCTTCTTCCTACGAACATATTTTCTAACTTAAAACACAATACACACACACGCAAATGTTTTGGCTGAAGCAATAAACAGATTTCATTCCTGATATGAAGGATGTTTCCAGCTAAAACCCCCCCAAAACAAACAGATGATTGGCATAATAATAATTTCAACCAACTAAAAGAAAGTAAAGACATTTAGCACAGAAATCTCAATCAAATGTCCAGTTGGCAGCCACCCAACAGCTTATCTGACTGGCCTGCAGGGAATTTGTGCGTTTCCCTTGGGCAGGAGTTGGCTGGAGATCTTGCCACCAGGAGGAAAATGAGCATTTTGCCTGATGCAGCTGGACAAGCTCTCAAATGGCTATTGTGATTATAAGTGGCAGCAAGGAGACATGGTCTTGTTGCATTTTGCATTTGTTACATTTCTACTCTCTTAATTTGATTTAACCGATTAAACAATTGGTCATTGAAAACTGAAAAAAATGAATTTTATTTCATTGTAATAATCCAACGCATCAGTGAAAGTGACTGGAGAACTTAAGTCTGGGGATCTTTGTGACCCTTATAGAGTAACTTCATAGTAGACCAAATGCCAAGAATAAGCTCACTTGGACAATCTTCTCGGCCTCCAAAAGAATCCCAATTTACAGCTGCATGTAACAACACATAACATGCTGCCACAAAAAAGTCATGCCAGACAGCTTTAGAATTTGAATTAAAATTTGTATAAGCTACAGTAAAGTGTTTAACACAGAATCTATCACCTGCTCAGTGAATGTTTGTTTTAACAGTATCTTTGACTAAAATGAATCTTATGGGAAAAAAAACAATGCCTCCCCGAGCGTGTTTCATGTATTTGGCCTTTATCAATTCTCCTTCCCTTTCTTCACCTTCTAGTCTCCCTCCCCCATCCTTTCTTCTACTTCATCTCTTTACCTAATAGTTGCTCCAACTGTGAAACTTTTTATTTGTGTCTCCCTAGGAAATGAGCCAAAGAAAATCGCAGCGAGACGCTAGTCTCCCACCTGCTTACCCCTGGTGCTCTCTTCTTACTCACAGATTTTCACCCCAGTTTTCAATGTCAATGATTTAGCCAGCATAGCCCCATTAAGGACCTCTGAAAGCCACAGCTGCTCAGAACTTTTGGAAGAAATCTATGGTGGTTTACAATCTTTATAGGCACTGTTACCAACAAAGACGAGTTTGTTGAGAAATGGGAGGAAGGAGGTTCTGAGAAGCCAAGTTCTTGGTTCTTTAATTTCCAGATGAAAGAGTAAGAGAGTGTCTTACAATAATGAAAGTATTCAGCCTGCCATCTGGTGATTACAATAAGAGATCAAAAACAGGGCTCCTAGTGCTTAGCACTTTTGCCCCATTTAACAGGGCAGTCATTCCAACTCTTTGTGTGAAACTCACTGAATCTGAGTCAGGCTTGAATCTTGCTTGATCTAGCTTTTTTCATATTTTGAGTTCTTTTGGTTTTAATATAGAACCAACGGCTTAGAAATGTCATTCTACTTTTCTGAAATATTCTCATACAAAACAGGGTGGGTGCCCCTGAACACATACACGTGGATCTATAAGACTGTCCACAATTAAGCATTGGGGATAAAGAGCTGAGAAAATCCTGCAGAGCTGAGGCCATTCCTGATTTTATCTTATTGTGTCTGGTGTTACAGCGTGGATAAGAATTGGGAAAATTTCAGACGCTTGCTTATGCTTGAAGGGGGATTCCTCGTCAGCAGCTCAGCAAAGAACTGCTACTAGGCCTTTTGGACTTGGCAGTGAATTTTGACCTGCAGCTTCAGATTAGCTCAGCAGATTTTTCAACCATACACCAGGAACTAAGATAGATGTAGATGAACTAGGCATAGCCCCAGCCCTTTTGGAATTCATATCCAGAGTATCTTGCCCAGCTGTGTGACTTTGGGCAAATTATTTAACAGCTCTCAGATTTAGTCACTTTTTTTTCTTTTTTCAATGATGAAATCTTTTATTGAATTTATCCAATCATCAAATATTTAGCAGAGTAACTACTCTGGGCTAGATAGTAGAGGTTACAGGGTTATATTCCATGGAACAGAACAGGATCAAATAAACACCAAAGAAATAAAATAAGCAAAATTCATTTATTTCACCAAATTAACAAAAATTATTTAAAATGGTGATCAGTATTTTATAGGAACAAAACTAGGGTACTGAGATGGAGAATAATGGCAGTGGAGATTCTATTTTATAGTGAGTGGTTAAAGAAAATTATTGTCCTCTATTTAGAGGAGTAATTATAGACCCTGCCACACTGTTCTGTCTGTCTAGGAATGAATATATGGCACAGTGCGGCCCTGTCTGGACATTGGTTTAGTGGTAAGAATGGGACACTAAATTAGGATACTTTACAGGTAACTCATTTCCTGAATAGCTAAGAGTTTCACCTGTGACAATATTCAAAAGGAACATCTCTCAGATTTAGTCCCTTTGTCATAATAATAATATACTTTAAAGCCCTTAGTACTGTATCTTGCAATAAAGTAAGAGTGGACTAAATACCTGCCCCTTTCTATGATGATAGGGTCTGATTATACACTGTTAACAGAAAGTATAATTATTTGCAGAGATCATAAATAGATCCACATTCTTTTAATTTGGCTTATTCTGACTATCACATCAATCTGTGTTTAAACAATCCTCAGAGAGGAAATAGTGTGGTCCTAAATATTTAAAAAAGAAAATAATTCAGCTTATAAACAATTGTTCAAAGCCAAGATATTATAAAGTTAATTAGGATTTCTAAAATAGGTGGGTTGAGTACTATTTTCATAGTCATTTCTACTATTCATCCCAAATAAGGATCCTGTAATTTATTTATTTTGATCAAAAGTATGTTGGTGGTGATGGTAGCATAACATTGTGAATGTAATTAACACCACTGAATTGTATATTTGAAAGTGGTTAAAATGTGAAATTTTAGGTTGTATATATATTCTCAGAATAAAATTGAAAAACATGGAACTGTACCACACAAAGCGTGAACCCTAATGTAAACTATGGTCTATAGTTAATAGTATAATTATATTATTTCATCAATTGTAACAAAGATACCACACTAATGCGATACATTAAGAATAGAGAAAACTATGTGTGGGAGTGGTTATATGGGAACTCTGTAATTTCTGCATTATTTTTCTGTAAACCTACAGCTGCTCTAAAGAAAAAAAGTATGTTAGAGTTAGTTTGAAATATATGGTTATCTTTTGCTCTCCTGTCAAACCAACAAGTACATTAGTTAGCTATGCAAATGTGCCTCCAGCCTTTCTTTTATACTGACTGAGTATCTCTGTTGGCAAAATCTCCACTTCTCTGATTATCTTCTGCCTGACAGCTCTCCTGTGACTGCTGGTATTTCTATATGGAAAAAGTAGGAGGTGTTTCATTGTTTGTCAATGACCTTGGGTATGATGGGAGCAATCTGTATGAATAAGCACACACATACATACACACACTGATTTCAGGTAGACCTTAAAAGGAAAAGTACTTAATACATTGTGTGATTTTCATTTTGTAATCTATTGCTACATAAATTACAAAGGGTGTGATAGTATTTTATGCAATACTAATTTTCAGCATAAAGATGAATTTATTTCTTAGAACATATCCAGATTAAAGACCCTGGTCTTGTTCTGGTTGCTTCATTTTAATAGGGATGATAACTGCCTTTGGAGCCAACCTGCAGAGAATTATATGTGGGCATATTTCTCTCCTTAGTAAATATTTCTGGCATAGGTGTCTATTGTTAGGGTTTACAGGAGTTGCATGGGATTCTAAACATGAGCTCAGTAATGAAATCCAGATTTATGATCTCTTTTGCCATGTTCTACGAAAACTAATGCAACATATCAGGCTCAGACTCTGGGATCTGTTATTATCATCTGTACTCAAGCTGCCACTGCTCAATTCTAAGTTTCCAGAAAAATAGAAAGATAGGAGATCAGAACATCAAACAAGGACCCTGATTCAATACTGTTTTCTCTGCCTTATGAAGTTTTGCTCTTATCAACATCAGCATCAAATAATATTTATTAAGTCCCCTCACGGGCCTGGAGCCACACAGGGGCAGGGTAATATTTCTGTCTACAGTTACCTCATTGTGCTGGCTTTTCAAATGTACCTGACCAATTATGTTGTGAAATCAATTTCTTTCTTGTTAACAAAATAGGTTATTTTTGCACTAATTAAAATCACAAGATAATTGAATTTGTTTGTAATTTCTCTGAAAGCAGTTCAAGATCTCTAAGAAGGCCTTGATGTTAAGTGTCACTAGAGCACAAGATGAATGCACTGCAGGGTTCCTTTGCCTCCTTAGTCATCAGCAGCCCTTTAGTGCAGGAAATGATGGGGTATCTGGGCATTCAAAGCAGATGACACTGCATTATCAGAACCTAAATAAGCACAATGAATATGCATGGTACTTAGAAACTGGCATTTAATTTTCACAAAGATAGTCATTATTCTTGGTATTAGTTAGCTGCCCTTTGTAATAGTTTGTTTTGCATTATTTTTTTTTCCTAAAATTTCTCCAAATAGTGAAAAACAAAAGACAGAAGACAAATAAAATACTAATTGTAAATTGTGGAAATAGCTGTTTAAGTTTAGGCTGTTAACAGTTACCTGCCAACTCTCACACCAGTTGGAAAACTGTGGGATGTGAAAATGTATTAACTATTCCAACCCAGTAAACATATCCCCATGATCTTTAAATATTAATGTAGACCTCGAGGGTATTTGCCCTTATCCAGCAATAGACAATAAAAATTAACCACGGCTACTGTTTCTTTATAATTAGGAATTGCCTGATATTCTGTTAGCATTTCATATATATTGCCTTATTCTTCCATTACACAGTCCCACGAGGTAGATAATTTTAGTGCCCACAGGCTTAGAAAAGGTGGAAAATTTACCCAAGGTCACACTGGCCTTTGAATCCAGCTCTGGCTCACCGCAAATGCCAGCTCTTGGTGGTAGTATGCCGTCTTCTATGGCTAGGGGTCTCAGTTGCTATCCTTCAGGTCACAGGTATGTCACAAACCCTTCCTATCAGCGCTATCAAATTGTATCTATAGGCAGAGCTTATTTTTGAAAGAACTGAGGATTTATAGGTAACAGTGATAGTTTGAGTGCAGAGTGAACTGAGCTGGTCCTTCATCCCAGGGTAGAGTAGGGGACAACTTGGCCAGTGAAAGAGAAAAAAGGTAGACTGCCACCAGGCCAGCATCCCCAAGAATGCTGCTTGGTCTCCCGTGTACGAAAGACAGCAGTCAAGAGAATAAATCGTTTTGCTCAATGACACGGTTCTGACGGGCAACTAAATGAGAGGTGTAATAACTCCATGCAATTTAATCCCTTCAAGAGTGCTTCCAAAAATCATCATGTTCAAGAGGGTGTCTAGGTCTCACAAAAAAGCGGAAAACCACAGTGCTGACTGACAGCATATTTCAGAGTTGGAGTCAGGAGACTTGGGTCTAGCACTGGCTCTGGTTCAACAAGACGGTGAGTTTAAACCTAGATAAAAGCCCCTGTACAGTCCAGTGCACTGAGGACAAGCGGGGTTGAAGCATTCCCTTTTCTTATGTAGACAAAGACTGTAGTACACAGTGAGTATATTATAAATACTGACTCTAAAGCTATTAACGGATTTTATCTCCCAGCAGAAGCTATTCATATCTGGATTTTGGCATTTTAGATTTCAACAATACACATTACATAGAAAGGATTTTTAATATACTTGCTTCAAATATAAGTAACTCTATTGAAATACTATCATTAAACAGCTCATAATTTACACTTTCTAACTCAAAACTCTTCTGCATCTATTGGTAACAGTTCGGAAAATACATAATCACCATACCAATGTATTCAAAAGAAGAAGAAATCCTAATCCACCTGGTGGCAGAGCATCATTTCTTAAACAAAAGTGAACCTAGATATACTTCCAAAGTAACGGGGGGTGGTGGGTATTGCTTAATCCTTGATAAACTATATTGTCATAAAATGGATTTTTGTCATATCATCTTTAGTTTTATCCAAGTCCATATACTTCTAGAAGATTTAAACTCTGATTATCTAGTCGGGAGGGGAGCAAAAAAGATTTATTGCCCCCTCTCCCTGTCCCCACGGCCACCCCAGGCCGGGGCAGGGGACAGGCTGCATGGAGTGTTCTCTAACAGAGTCGCACACAGGAGGCCACTCTATGCCCGAGGCGGGCGGGGACCAGGAAGGTGGATCTGATGCAGCTCCCATCAAGGCGCCATCCGGGACCAGGCCTCTGCGAGTATGGACAGGCTTGGGGGGACGGGGTGCCCTGTGGAGAGCGAGTTGCTGACTCCGATCCCACGCACACGAGGTCGCCCACGAGCTCGGGGTATGTTCGTGAGGATGCCGCCACCCCAGGCACCCAGGACTGAGCTGTCTGTGGCCCTGGCCTGGCAGGGGTGTGGGGACCCGGTCGAAGACAGAGTCTGGGGCACTAGAGTGACCGAGGCCAGCGGCAAGATCGGACCGGAGTGAAAAATCTCGCGCACGCACACACCAGGGCCACGTACACGCAGGCACGCACGCACGCACGCAGGCACGCTCGCGTGCTCGCGGCCTGTAAGGTCGAGGCTGCCGCTGGCCCACGTTGCGGGCCTTGGCGGCGCGAGGGTCGCGGTGTCGGAGAAAAGTGTTGCGTGGCTGGGCGTGGGTGGGGAGCTGCGGGCTAGGCCCGGGGCGTGCTCCGGCGGGCTGGGTGGCGGGTCCAGTCTGCGGGGGCAGGGCCCCTGCTGGGGGCAGACATCATCCCCTATAATGTGGAAAGTTTTGATAAAGTAACTTTTACAGTCTCCTGCAGGACAAAAATAAGTGTAGTGTATGTATTTTATATATAATATAAAAATAATAAAATTTTATGGTACCTCTGTTGTAAATTAAAAAAAAAAAAAAAAAACTAGAGCTGCACTGCTTTGCAATTTGCTTACCGGAAAGAGAGCTAATGGAGATCTGCTGAAGAAAGGCTCAAATATTTTTAGGATATGTGAAGTAAAGTTAGAAGGGAAGTTTTGTGAAACAAAAACATCTAGGATGAGGTAATCTTAACTATCTGTAGTTAAGATTGTATATGTAAGCTATTTATTTAGGAGAGGAGAAAGCCATTAATACTTACTAATTATATTATAAAACGCTACTTGGTGCTGTTAGAAGAATTCGTTTAATTAAGAGAACCAGTCTGCTTTAGAACTTAATCTGTTTCCTCCTTTCTGACAAGAATAATTTATTGGGCCTGAAGAGAAAGCTTCCACCTCACACTTTCCCACCATCAACATTCATTTAGTATGTTCTCACACTTTCCTTTTTACCTGAAATGCAATGTCATAGGGAAAAACAGGGAAGCAGACACTTTCTTCAACCCAGATTTGGCAGAATTGGTTGCTAAATTTATGTTGAGGAAAATACATTTTCTTTTAGATGTGTAATGGAGAAAATAGCTGCCTATCAATCAATGAAATGCCTTCATTAATGCCAGCTGGTTTCATTCTAGTCACTAAGCTTTTACCCTGATCATTTTAATAAGGTGAAATAAAAAGTAACAGAGGCTAGGACAATGATGTAGAATCTCTGAGATATATAAATGCTGTGACCAGAGAGTTCTTCAACCTCATCTTTCCCTTTGCTGTCCTTTGAGAACTTCACTCCACTTAAAATGGCCTTCTTTCAGTTTCTGAAACACCTAGAATTCTTTTTCCAAGCAACTACCCCAAATAAGATTGGAAGATCCACTCCTCCCTCATTCTGGGTTCTCTTGGGCCTGGATGAGACGATCTAACTTATGACCTAGATCCAATATGATGAACACAGTGTCTCTTAAGTCTTTTAAGGGAGCTCCCAGGAAGGAAGCATGGAATTTCCATTTGTCTTGGAACTTTGAAACTGTGAGACTTGCTATGCTTTACCATTTTGCTACCCTGAAGTAGAGCATATCTTTGATAGTAGAAGCAATGCAAAGGGTTAAGATTTTGAGAAAAACTCAGTCTTGCTGACTTCATTTGCGCTCTTGTATCAAGAATTGTCTAGGGTTTGCCCCAAACAGATGAGCTAGAGTACCAGTGTGCTAATTTTAAATTCCAGGTAAGGAATGTCATATTAGATCAGGAACTCAGCCAGACCCAAGGGAAACACTGAAAAAGGAGAGCACAACAAATCAATTGACTAGTTTATTTCTCACTCTATTTGAGACTCAGTCGTGTTACTGGAAGCACAGCCATTTCCAATAGAAAGGCCCACCCAATCTAGTGATACAAAGGAGAACCAATTCTCTTGGTGAGAAGGTGATTTATTGCAAGTGCACAAGCAAGGAACTGGAGGAATCTTCCCCCAAACCAGTTCTAAGTGAGGAGGGGGTCTAGGGTTTCTATAGCGAGAATAAGGGTTGAGGATCGAATGATGACTGAGGGATGCATCCTTCAATGTGGGTGATGACTCTGGAATTTTTTTTTTAGAGTCTCCTGTGTTATCTCCTGAATACAAAACTCCTGTTTGATGTCCTGGTCCACAGCCTTTTATCTCAGGGAAGTTGCAGTTTTCCTGGGCTATAAGGTGCTCCAAATCATTCTGTGATTTTGCTGAGATGGTATCTTATTCTTGACTTTCCTGGGAGTAGAACTGGAAAGTTCTGGTTATTGTGTTGCGGCTGTCGCGATTAGAAACCCCAAACGGCACTCGGAGGAGCGGAGGAACCAGGCTTTATTACACGCATGGGCCCAGAGGAAAGTTCGGTTTCCAAATTCTGGGCCCCCAGCCCCAGTTTTCTGGAGTTTTTGTTGGGATCTGCAGGCTTCTGTTCATTGACTAGCGAGTTGGTGGGTGGAATTTTCCCATTACCTTAGGCAACTAAGCAAGCATGGTTACAGAAGCAGAACTGCAGGTTATGAAATCAAACGGGCAGGGTTACAGAGCCAGAAGTGCAGGTTTCAGTTCTAAGGCAGGAGATTCTTGTCAGAAAAAGGGGGAGGGGGAGGGCTGCAGTAACTTTTCCTTATCAATTGTCCTTGTAGGAACTAAGGACAAAGAATAAATTACTAAGATTAGGTTAATAGAAAACCAGTTCAACTAGATCTGGGAAAGGTGTTTGAATTTTTCAGAGCTGCTTAAGAAAAGAAATTTTTAATAAGCACATTTTCAGGCTATCAGCTACATCAATTTTAAAATAGGGATGATCATGTCTGCCTCTATTTTTTTCATATTCCTTGTGATTACAGAACATATGTGCCGAATTCTAGTGAAGCATCTTACTTTTGCTTCTTTTATAGTCTTCAGAAAAACTCTGTTGAGTAAATATAATTAATCCAGTTTACTTATGAGTAAATTAATACATGATTTCTTTCAGGGGGTTTACTTGTTCAAGGACTTGGCAAAGCTGGCCTTGAATGCAGATGATTTTAAAATGCAAAACCCATGCTCTCAGCTACTATGTTATAGAATATGACAAAGCACTTTAAAAATGTATAAACTTCTGCAAATATTAATTATTTTGTAGAACCAGGGAGACTCTATAGAATATGTACCTCTAGTTTAGGCTGGTGTAAGGCCCAGGTTTTGAGAAAGTGGAGTGGCCCTCCTTGCAGAGAAAGCATCCTAAATTCTGTGCCAGGAAGGGGCAAGATGTTTTAAATGGCAGAAAGATTGCATTCTTTTAATTAAACTATATTCATCTACATTCATCTTTATATATAGTAAAACCACAAGGATCAATTTGTTTTCAAAGCCAGTGCCCTCAAAATAAATATAGGACACATATTGGTAGTAAACTGATGAATGGATTCAAGGTGTTGCATCTGTGCTTCTCTCCAGAGAATTGGCATTCACTCAGTGTGCTTATTTTCTTTGTTAAAGGGAATTATCAGGGGTTAAAGAAAGAAGGTGTTGCAAATTATTAGCATCTACTTATAACTTTTTTCCCTGATATAATTCTAGGGCTGAAAAATAATTGACACAGAGAACTTTGGAGAGAAAATGGGGTGTTTTCTGCAGCATTTTGAATGTCTTTCAGTCCTTCAGGATTTGTATGTTGCAGAGATCCCAAAAGTTTATCATAGCAAATGAGAATGTCATTTTTGCCTTTATTTTTAAAATCTAGTGAATTTATCTCCCATTCCTGAACCTGAAAAGGTAGTATGCCTTTTAATCAAACTGATGTTCCTGGACATTATCAGTATGGATTTGTGTAAGAGGAATGAAAAGGAAGAATGCTTTCTCAGAATTGCCTTAATCTATCTATGCCGGCTGTATGGTCACTATCTTCTATTGTTGTATAAAATATGTAAAATAGCTATGTTTTAAAATGAAAACTACAGCAACAAACCTGTGTTTTCTTCAAGTGGCCTTGAAAAAAAAAACAAGGACAAAAAAGAACAGATCCAGTTAAGTAAGCAAGATAATTAGCATTTTGTATCTCATGATTTTAGTACTAGCTACTTGAGGCAGAAGCATTTTGCTTCTTCCTGCAGTTTGTAGGTGACCTCTCACCTTAACTAATTTATTACCCCATATTATGTTAATGAGAAGTCATATAACTACATTTAAATCACAAATGAATAGGTTCTGACAGTATTTGCTTTACTAGTTCAGCCTGCCTACTTTGAATTATTGCCTATTGTGCTTACTTGTCAATTGTTTGACAATTGGATTGTCCTGGTGAGGTCTAACTTGGCATTATTTCAGATTTTATGACTTTGTGATGGATTCTTACTTTTCTACCCCCTATTTCCCAGTTCACCTTATCTGTAAGGATATTATTAAAACTCTTGGCATCTTTATTAAACGCTTGATCAATATGTCCAGTCTCAGATTTTTCCTCTTGTGTTAAACATGTGTTAGAAGCATTGTCATTATTTTTTTAAAAAGTTACATTTTAACCAGAATTGTAATGCAAAGATTTGGAATACTAATATCTTTCAATACTCTGCCATTCTTTGAGTGTTTTGTAAATTCTGGTTCCCTGTTTCTTTCCTTCACTAAAGGGTTGTTTGGCTTTCAAATATGACCCACCATTTTATAAACAATCTATTTTAGATCCCACATGCTATTTTCTGGGTTTACAGAGAAGTGAAATGTTTGTTTTGTTGTCATTGTTTCCTTTCTGATTCAAAGAGACTCAATAAGCATAACATGGTAGCCACTGATCCTGCCTCTGAGAAGTGGAGTTTGGGGCTTTGCTGCTTCTTTAGAGGCATTGTCAGCATTAGAAATGACTTTTGGTTATAGAAAGGTAGCAAGTGCCGAAAGAGAATTCATGGCCAGTTTTTCTCATAGGAGAAAATTATTTTCCTGGGAATTTAATGAATCAGGGCTAATGTCTACAGTTTCTCCATAGGTACTCTATCATGCCAACTAAAGTAGAAATGATCTCTCTCTTTTTCTTGTCTCTCCAAGTATTATATATATACTAATAACCTCAAATGAAATCTTAGCTTCTCTACTTAGCTTGCATTTTGCATCTGTCTTCCTTCTGCTAGTGATTTCCAGTTGCCTGACTAATCCAATTTAGATTGCACAGTCATAGAATTTTAGAACTGGAAAAGATGAGTATATGTATACGACATCTTTGTAAAATGTGTTCTGTTGAGCCATAAGAATACTTGGAGGTTCTCAGTTATACTGCAATTTCCTTGAATGTAGGGGACATATCTGTACATCCTGAAAATGCTCAACATCGTCTGTACTGTGTTGAGCATGTAGCAGGTACTCAGTATATACCTACTGATAGAAAGTCTTTCTTCTTTGAAAAATTAAAATAATATTTTCACAATTCTGTATTCATTATTGAAAAAAATTGGGATTGAAAAAGTAAATTTTGTGTTAAATTTGTTAATTAGTTATATCCACATTAATGGCATCATTCAAAGTCTAGGTTGGATTCAACCTGGACCTCACCTCCTCTGGAGAACCTTCCATTACCATGGACTTTCCCTACTCTCCCACCCCCTAATCTAGATTAGATGCCCTTTTTATGTACTTCTGAAATACAGGGAATTTTGTTGACATGTTTATTTGTAAGCATCCCCCATTAACCTCCATTCTCTTAGGAGCAAGGACCATCTTGCTCATTTTCTATCTTTAGAAATTATCACAAAGCATTGGATGTAGTCAGTGGCGTTGGTAGGGTTGCCAACCATAGAGATTGTGATTTAGGCTGCAGGGCCACCTAAGATCTTTATTATTAACAATCTCTGAAGGTAAGTCTGTTTTCTGGCTATATTTGGGAGCCATTAACATAGCTGATAAAGGAGGGTATGTAAATGTAATTAAAGATAATGAAAAATAGACCCAAGGGCACATGAAGAGAGATAGGGATTTTGTTGGTTCTATAGAATATTTCCTATATTTACATATAGGAAATAAAAACATTTGCTTCATTACAAAAATATAGATGTGTGAAAGAAAATTTGATTCTATAAACCCTATATATATATTTATTAAGCACTTAGCATAAAGCGCTGTGTCAGGAGGCAACCTGTGTTCTGGGCTTTTAGGCAGCTTAAAATTTAGTTAGGAAATCAAATCATTAGCATTTCCAATGACATTGGGCTAATCAGGTTCTGCCTGAATAACCTCTCATATTATCTCTTTATGTACCAGATGCCCCTTCTTAGATTTTTTTTAAAATTTTAAAATTTTTTAAAAGGATATTTAGATTACATAAATGTTACATAAAAAATATAGGAGATTCCCATATGCCCTGCTCCTCACACCACCCACATTTTCCCACATTAACAACATCCTTCATTAGTGTGGTACATTCTTTGCAATTAACACATTTTAGAGCATTGCCACTAAGCATGGATTATAGTTTACATTGTAATTTACACTCTGTTCCACACACTTCTGTAGGTTATGGCAAGATATATAATGGCCTGTATCTGTCATTGCAATGTCATTCAGGACAATTCCCAAGTCCAGAAAATGCCCCCGTATTACACCTGTTTTCCTTTCCCTGACTTCAGAACTTTCAGTGGCCACTGCTTCCGCATCAATGATATAAGTTCTTCCATTACTAGAATCACAATAAGTCTATAGTAGAATACCAGTAAGTACACTGTAGTCCATAGTTCATTCCTTAATCCTGAGGATTCTGGGACGGTGATGCCCACTCCACCTCTAATTGAGAGCAGGGCTTCAGTCCCATATGGCCAACGGATGGGACTCTCTTGCTTGTAGTTGTAGGCTTTCTCGGTTCCTTGGTATGGTTGTTGTCCGTCATCACCTCTTTGTTAGTTGTACTGGGTGAGTCCAATGAACTGGAGAGTAGGTGTTGCCACTCCATTGAGACTCAGGGTTCTTAGATTTCTTAAATGAGTTTTAAGGACATATTCTGCTGGGAATCCAGAGGAGATAGTTATCCTCATAGAGTTTAGCTTACAGTTGACTTGATTAGCCATGTATACATGCAAAGTTAAGTAAACTAAATAGTGCTTTGTATTGTTTAAGTTCTAAAGAATAGACAAGGGAGGTAAGTGCTAAAAGAATTTAGAGAAGGGGAAGGATTGGATAGGAAGGCTCTCAAGGAGTAGTTGGGACTTGATCTAATATTTAAATGAGGGTTGAGATTAGACTGGTCTAGGAAGAAGTGGAAAAGTACACCTAGGCACATAGCATCGTAGGAGCAATATCGATGGGGTGGATATAATCAAACATTTGTTTGGTCAAGTCTGTGCAGATCAACTTGATTAAAGTCAAGGAATTGGGTTGCAGAGGAGGTGAAAGAAAAGGTGAAAATATTATTGTGGCCAGAGTGTACTTACTTGACCAGAAGGCCAAGGGGAATGAATTTTTTAAACTGAAATATACTACGCAAAAATTTTCTAAGTTTAAACAAGTGGATAAATGTAAAGTTTCCTTACATTATTGTAACTTATTTAATCATTTGCATAAATAATTTATTTCTCAGCAAAATATTGATGGTGTCTTCAATTATAATGAAAAATCACTTTGTAGAGCAATGATTCACAGCTCCCACTGCACGATAAAATCACCTTGGTGTTTTTGAAACATGTGGATGCTCAGTCAGTCACAAACACAAAAAAAACTTTATTCAATTGGTTTTATATGGACCCCATGCATATATAATTCTTAAAAGTTTTCTGTGCCTGAGGACTCCTGCAACCGAGGATACCTCCAGAAATTCTATGATAGACAGTGCCAAAATTTAGTGAAAGCTTTAACTGAAAAAAGAAAACATTTCTATTTCCAAGCTAAGGAAGTTAGTAATGATTAACCTTAATGAAAGGTAATTTGCTGCAGAGTTTATTTTTAAACCTAGACAGAAATTATCCATAGGGACATGGATTAATACAGGTGTTTGCAATAAATAATGGGCATTTTCATGACTTTTGTAAAGAAAATGAGGATTTGAAGATTGAACTATAAGCCATACTAGCAAAAGAATAACTGTAATTATTGGGTTGGTTTTGAATCATAACTCAACCAAAAAGCAGTAAGTTCTTTTTCTTCCCTTTCTCTTACTTAACACTGGGCTGTAGTTTTTCACATTTGGTAAAAAGAATGCTCAGAGTCTTCAACCCAGAGCACCAAGCAGCAGCCGAGAATGCATTTTTAGAACTGATTTATTGGTCCCTGAGGGCTACCTGAAAAAGATCTTTGTGGTTTGCAATGTCCTATTTTTTTTTCTTCTGAATTACTTTGTATCTGATTTAGACAGTTAAAATTTTTAGCCTGGGATTTTGCATACAGATTGGGTACTGCTTTGAAACATTTCCTATGATGCATATTTCATGACTAGTATCCTCAATCCCCAAAACCTCTCAGAAAAAAAAAATCTTGTACCTTTGTGGCTTGCTTATTAAACTGGATGGAGACAAATTAGAGGAGCTGTCCCTTAATTTAATGAGAAGTACTTTTAAAAAAGAAAACTTGGAATAATTGAAAATGGTATTAAGCAACAAAAAAATCTGATGAAGTATAATAGATTTAGTTTTTAAATGTTAACTTTTTAATAAGGATATTTTATAAAGAATGACCTTAACAATGTGATTTTAAAAAATCTCCTAATTTTGGGAGATGTGGTAGGCCAATGCATTTTTTTTTCTCAGTGTTGTAGGGCTTTAAAAACTCACATAAAATTTGAGTTTAGATACTACTGAAAGTGATTCTTTTACTTTAACTTCTAATGACGGTGCCAAGTACTGATGGAGAAATGGGGCTTTAATGACCAATTCACACAGGTCGGAAGTCCTAAGACAGGAAAGCTTTCTTTTAGATGCGGATTCCCTATCTTATCGGTAGATAAGATAGCTCCTTGTACAGTAAATTTGAGGTTGGATATTTAATCTCAATAACCCCTCTCCTAACACTATTTTCTGCTTAGACTTTCAAAAGGGATTGACATTAACCTGTACTTCGAAGTATACTTCTAAGTGCCAACTGAAAAGCCCACAAGCACAAATTTAAATCATCTTCTGGTTCTTCAGGTCTGCTCTGCCTGGAAGTCCCTATCTAATAAATGGCATCACTTTTGTCCTAGTTTCTCTATCTAGAAACCAAAGAATCTTTGAAGCCTCTCTCTCCTTCACTTTTCCACATTCACTCAACCACCAATACTTGTATCCTTAACTCTCCCAAATGTCCATTTTTTTCTCCGCTGCTAGTCTGACTACCATTATCGCTGACCTCTATTATATTAGTAGGTCTCATAAGCGCTGTCCTGCTCACAGTCCTGCACGCTTTAAGCGATTCTCTTCATTGCAGCCAGAGTGACATTTCTAAATTTAAATCTCATTATAACCCTTCTATGCTTAAAACCCTCTAGTGGTTCCCATTGCCACCAGGATAAAGTCAGATTTTCTCAGCAAGGCTTACTACGCCCTGCAGGATCTTTTCTTTTTTTCCCTTCTGCTTTCTTTTCCAACCACATCCTTTCCAACCTTGCACTCTCTGTATTAGCCATGTTTAATTTGCATCTTCTTAAATTCCTTTTGCTCTATTTTTTGGTTAGAACTTTGAACACTCCATTTCTGCATGAAATAAGTTTTGCCTGTCTATATTCCTCTGGGTAACTCCTACTCATCCTTCAGAATTCAGCTAAAAAATAAAACCTCCTCCAGGAAGTCCTTATCTGGGCTAGGTGTCCTATCAGTGTACTGCCATATCACTCATTCTTAACTGGCATTATTTGTGTCTTGCCTAGACCGTAAATTTTGTGAGGAGAGTGACATCATGTTCATCATGACAAGACCTGTCTAACAGTATGCCTGGCACATAGCAGGTGCTCAGTGGCTGTTTCCCAAAAATTATCCCCTTGTGGTGCTAGGAACTCTGAGCACGTAGATGGCAGGGAGTGATAGACAACACTGGGTAAGGATGCTAATATTGACGGCTTCCTCAGGGCAGAAGGTCACAATGCACATGTACAGGGAGGGGGCCAAAAACCCAAGTCCAGTAACATGGGACCCGAACTGGGGTCTGATCAGAGATTGCAGGATTGAGATGGTGTCGCACATATTGTAGGTAGTGACAAAACTCAAGGTCTCATGAAGAAGGAATTGGTCCTGAGGAATTTAATTTGATACCAGGTCAGACAAACTAGAAATTGGAACCAGTACTGGTAAAGAAATGCGAACAGAAATGGATGGGAAAGCAGACCCTGAAGCCCACTGTGTGGAAGCATATTGTCAGGTTAGAGTGACTTGGATACAAGAAGCAGCAGCCCTTGATGTCCTAAGATGATGGCAGAAGTGGCAAAGCAAGTCAAGTGGTTGCTTTCCCAATGGGTGTAACGTTTGAGACTTCACATTTAACTTAACTATAAGCTTTGTGTTTCCAAGGATTCTAAAGACTTTTTCCATAACTATAGAGAGGACTTCTGATGCATTGTAATACAGAAGACCCAGTTTTTACCAGGAGTGAGTGTGGCCAAGTCTCAGGTAGTGGACAGCACACTTTACCAGAATGCAGAAAAAGGCCAACTTGGTTTTTATGAAAATTATACATGCAAACACATGCATGTATGAATGATATAATTGCCTTAATGAGGTCCCTCAGCACTGAAATTATAAACACACACTGAGAATATATATAAATCACATAAATCCTCATATTTAACACTAGAGCTATATGATGGTTCTCAGCGAGGCTTAGATTTAAGTAGATTGTAGGAACGTGAAATTTCTTTAATAATCTTGCCATAAAAATCTTTATATATATTTAGGTTTACGTTAATGTATCATATATTTACACATATATGCAAATGTTAACAAATGTAATACATTTGTAACAAATGTAAACTCAAAATATACAAGTACATATAGCTTTCTTTTCCTTCAAATGATTCAAAATATTTAGTAAACAGTTATTCATAGAAAACATTTGTTTTAACATTTCTGATTTGTGAACTATGACTATGATTAAGGGCAAGATTTTAGAGAAGTCCCTACAGTTGAGATGATCCCCAACAGCAGGGGCTTCATCCAACGAGATTCAGCTGAAAATCTGTCCTTCTGTATTCACCTTTTCGTGCCTTGCTGAAGTGCTTCCAAAGGCTCATGACCAGGCCAACGACAAATAGGTTAACTGCTCCCTTAGCTTTTTTTTTTTAATATTTTTTTTTATTTTTAGAGAAACTTTAGATTACAGAAATCTTACATCAGAAATATAGGGTATTCCCATATGCCCCACCCTCTCCCCCTCCCACGCTTTCCCACATTAACAGCATCTTTCATTCGTGTTTTACATTTGTTACAATTAATGAACACATATTGAAGCATTGCTACTAACCATGGAATATAGCTTACGTTATAGTTTACACTTTGCCCCGCAAAATTTTATGGGTTTTGACAAAATGTATAATGGCCTGTATCCGTCATTGCAATGTCATGCAGGACAATTCCAATGTCCCGAAAATGCCCCATGTTACACCTATTCTTCCCTCTCCCTCCCCTCAGAATCTCTGGTGGCCACTGCCTTTATATCAATGATGCAAGTTCTTCCATTGCTAGAATAATAATAATCTATAACAGAATAATAATAAGTCTACTTTAGTCCATTGTTCATTCCCCGATCTTGAAGATTTGGGGATGGTGATGCCCACTCTGTTTCTAATTGAGAGGGCATTAGATCCCATGGGGCAGATGGATGGAGCTTTCTTGTTTGCTGTTGCAGACAGTCACTGTTCCTTGGAATGGGTGCTGTCCATCATCATCTCCTTGTTGGTTGTCCTGGGTGAATCCAGTGAACTGGAGAGTAGGTGTTGCAACTCTGCTGACATTCAGGGCTCAACTGGCACATAAACAGACCAAAGATTTAAGTCTCCAGGATATATATTTAACAAGTAGAGTGTTAATTATAGCTTCAAATAAAAGGGGCAGGAGAGCCATGTATAGGGAAAGTATAAATGAGCCTAACTCTATTACACTGGGGAACATAAATTCCAATGTAAGGCCCACTGACAGGGTGCCGAATTCCTGAGCTGTCTGCCCGGATTATAGTGTCTAGCAGCTTTCAACTCACATGGATATTTTCTCCTTTTACATTTTCCTTCTGTGAATCCCAAAGACCTCATGGGTTTGAGTTATGTTTCTGGAAAATAATATGCTTGCGTGATTTCATGTTCCCAGTTTCATGGAGTGATCATTTGGTATGCAGATATTGACCAAATAATAACTCTTTTCATAACCCTGTCTAGGACTCTTCCCTCATCAGCCAAACAGAGTCGTTTGTGGCCAGGCCACAAGGAGAATTTCCAGAGGAGGTTGGTGATTACTACAAATTTTACTAAGAAAAGTGCAAATGCCCTGGTTACCACAGACCTTAGGCAATATAGCCAGTTGTTTATTTGAGAATTATCATTGCTTTGAAGGCATTTTCTGCTTTAATTTACTATCTGGATGATTTTGAAAGGGTTATTGCCCTTCCAAGCTTTTCAATCTGGCATCTTGTTTTTTCAGAGATTATTTACAACATGAGATCAAGGAATTTGACATTTCTTTGAACTCTTAGTTGTCGCTCTACCTCTGATAATGGAAACGTTAGATGTGACTGCATTGCCTGAATTGAGTCAGAATTTAGATATATTGTTAGGTTTCCCGAGCCTGTAGTATTTTTGCGTGAGGCTCTCTACTGAACTATCACTGAACTCTGTTTTGAAACCAAACACTAATTCTGGGGAATCTGAAAAATTTGACCATATAAAAGTAGGAAATCACTAGATTTGAATCTGAAGTATATAATATAATGTTGATATATTTAAGAAGCAATTTCTCACAATGATTTTTCAAAATATAAGAAAATCTAATGAAAATGTAACAGTGTATTTGGTTGAAAGGAACACATTTTACTCTAACAGTAATGGGATCAAACATTGAGTTTGGGATATTTAAGATGGAATTGAGTTGCATTTTGGGAGGAATATGGCCAAAGAGATAAATTAGTGATGAGAAGAAAAAGAAAAATCAATAGAGATTCCTTGTGCCATTTAACAAATGGAAAAGTCAGCTTGCTGGTATCCAGCAAAATAAAAAGCAAATTTCATTCTATTTCTTTCCATGTCTTTTAAAGGAAGCATAGACTCAAACATTCTGATGTTTAAAAACATTATTTGACATGCCATAATAAAATACAAATATTTATCAATTAAATTATTGAATTAAGGTATTTTTATTAAAATTATTTCTGATAAATCCAAACATTTATTTCTAGAGATCTCCCATAAAATCTATTGTAAATTTTAAATTAAAGCTAAATGACATGGGACGTCTTGCTGTGTAATTTTGATTATCTTTATAGTCCATCTTTCTATACATGTTTCCCAGATGGCTGCAGAGATATTAGCCACCATCTTCTCCATCTTCCAGCATCACTGGGAAACCAGGCCTATTTTATGAAAAATTTTGAATGGCTTCTCCAAGCAACCTTGTCCACAGTACACAGTTTAGCTCATGAAATTAGTTAAGCTAGGTATAACCTGAAAAAGTATTCTTAAAAAGTTTCTGAAATGCATGGTCTAAGCAAGACGATGGGAAGTATCTCCTGCCTTCCAAAAGTTTAATCACTCTTTTGTGGCTTTTATTTTAAATTTTGTAATTTCAAATTTTATTTTTATGAAATAAATCTTATATTCTCTTTGTCAGTTTATTCAATATAATGCTTTTCATGTATTTAAGTTCTTAAACATATATTATCTTTTCTGACATTAATAAAATGTCTAGAACTACCCTTTGCATTTTTCTAAGGCATAAAACTCTTCCTATGCATAATTTTTAAAAATTGATTTCCAAATTCCTCAGTGTGGCAGTTTGATATTATTTATGAATTCCAAAAAAGATACTGACTATGTTTGTAAACTTGTCTGTTTCTCTGGGTATGATAAACCTTTGATTGTATTAGATACAGCTGAAATGTCTGATTAAATTGAGTTAAGATTAGGGCTTTGATTCGACCCCTTCATTAGGGTGTGCAGGGTTGAGTCCCCGTCCCCCTTGGTAGGCTTTATAAAGGGATGCTTAATCAAGAACACACAGAAGTAGATACAGAGGAGAAGAACACGGAAGAATAGAGACAGCTCATCAGACATGGCAGGGGACCTGGGAAGAGAGATGAGCCTGATAGTCTATAGCTGACCCTTTGAAGAGAACAAAGCAGCTGAGCCTGGAAAGAAATGCGCCCTGGGGAGAGAGACAAGCCTTATGCCAGCATACAGCCGAGATCAGAAGAAGTTGAGACCACGGAACCTTAAGAGGAAAGAGGAAGGCTGAACCATCACAGACATTACATACCATCTTGCTTCAACATGTGGCAACAGACTTTGGGGAGAAGCTACCTCTTATGGTACCTTGAGTTGGACTCTTAAGGGCATTGTGGTTGTAAGCTTCAGCCAACAGATTTCTGGTACTTTGCATCAGTACCCCTTTTGGCTGACTAATACAGATGCCTTTGATTAAATTATGTTAATATTGTGGCTTTGATTCGACCATGTCATTAGGGCATGCAGGGTTGTTTCCTCTCCCCCTTAGTGATATATATAAAGGGATAATTAATCGTACACAGAGAAGATACACAGAAGATCCGGCGGTTGGGAAGAGAGATGAGCCTAATAGTTTACAGCTGACCTTGTGAGGAGAGTAGAGCAGCTGAGCCTGTAAAGAACCGAGCCCCAGGAAGAGAGACAAGCCTTATCCCAGCCTTTAGCTGAAATTGGAAGAAGCTGGGACCACAGAGCCTTAAGAAGAAAGAGGAAGGCTGTACCCTTGAGACATCACCCACCATCTTGCTTCAACATGTGACAATAGACTTTCGGTAAGGAAGTAACCTTGAGTTGGACTTTTTAGGGCTTTGTGACAGTAAGCTTCTACCCCAAATAAAAAGCCATCAGAGTTCTGGTACTTGGCATCAGTACCCCTTTGGCTGACTAATATACTCAGTTTCTCCAAAATTCTTATGGTGATCCTCATTTCCTAGAGCATGCTTAACTGAAATCTGAAATTCAAGGATAACTTTTTGGAAGGAGACAATATATTTTACAGAATCATCCTATTAGTCAACACTTACTCATAATCTTATTTAAATAAACTTTGTATCTTGTCCTCATCAACTCCCTCAATATTTTATCTATATCACTTTTAGTTAAGGAATGTGATTTTTTATGAAATGGGAAAAACCTAACATCAAATGAGAATTAATTAAAGATGTATTTAAACAATCTTTTTGAAAGTTGGTAGAGACAGGCAACGTTTTGCTACTTTTTTGAGAATCTTAGCTAATATGACAAGTTTCAACCTACTGCAGAAATACTAATTACCAATTACATTTGTTCACAGTCATCTTCTGTTGTTTGGGCAGACATCTTAGATTAGGAAACATTTAAATCTGTTCCCACACTGTGTTTTTCATAATTATAGAATTGAAATAATCATAATTTTTCTTTTGCAATTTCAGTTTTTCTACCATTCAATTTTGAATTTCTTGAAGGCAGACATATTATCTTATTTGTCTTGTTTGCACAGTGCTGGCCCGTGGTGATGATAAAAGAAGGTGTGTTAAGAGAATTAATGAATAAAAATGTTTATGTGCTAAAGTAGGATGTGAGGTTTTCATAGGGGTTCTTAAAAATATAGAAATAAAAAGGTTAAGTATAAAGACACTTTAATTAGGATGCAGCAATAGATATCAGCAATTTTACAGTAAGATACAACCCGATCTAGAGTTTAAGTACATTGTTAAGCTGAAATTACAGAATGACAATGTACTGGACTAAAGAAGCATTTCACAGTGATTTACAGAATGTTTTGTAAGTCTAGGTATAGCGAAAGAGTTGACGTTTATGTTCTGAAAGAGTTACAGTACAGTAAGAAAGGCATTTAGACATAATTATATTAACACAGTTACTTGAACATCAAAAGCAATCAGGAAATGTTCACTGAAATGAAAAGGAAATGGCGTAAAATTACAACTAATACAACTGAAATTAATTTATTCCAAGTCACATGGGCCATGCCAAGGTTTAAAATTAACACAAGCATTGTGTTGGACTTGTGAAAGTCTTTGGACAGATGACCTTCACAATGCTCAACTGAAAATAATCTCCTACGTGACAAATAATCAACAAGAAACACCTTCCCAAATTCATTCTAAATGTGTTGCAATGTTTTTGAAAAATCTATTTTTTAAAACATTCAATTTAAAACTATGTAAGATTATGCCATTTTATGTTAAATTGAATTGTATAATTCCTGGAAGCAAAGTTTTTTAAATACTAGTGCCTCATTTCTAGTATTTTTAAAGTATGAAGAAAATTTCAAGTTCTATGTTTATGTGTTTACAAAATAGCAAAAAATTCAAGTGTCTTGTTTTCAGGGTGATTTAAAAAAAATCTTTGAATGACTTCCACATGCATTTACTTTTGCAATCAAAATTATAATCATCTACAATATATGGAACTTCATTTGTTAGAAAAAGAGCACAAAAATGGAGAAAAAGGGCTGTATGAATAACTCAGGATATTTCATAATCTTCTTAATTATAATCTTCGTAATTTTCAACACCCTTCATTTATTTCATGTTTCCATTAGGTGGCACTGTGAGAATATTGATAGTAGTTTTTAGAAAAGGGCAAGTCTTTCCTTTTATAACAAATATGAAACTTTCATTTTTCAAATTATGGTTTTATTTCATTAGTTTCTAACCCTGTTATTTAAGATAGATACTTATAAGTGTATTCTACTCATATATGTGAGGTGGCCACAGAAGTAGGTGCCAATCTTTAAACTATTAGTTTTCATGATATAAAATTGAAGAATCATTAAAAAAACACTAGGAA
>JAQZBX010020396.1:0-33038 GCA_029593785.1 Cabassous unicinctus
TACTTTGAAAAATACTCTGAAATTTGACTGGCCTTGTATGAATTCTTGGGGACAGGAATGGGCTCTTCCTTTGCCATTCCTGAGGCTTTATTCCCTGGTTTTCAGATCTCCATTGATCTTTTGCCTCCAAGAGCGTAGAGCTCATATGATTCTGGCTCTGAATTTCTCCTGACAAATGCTGTTATGTGTCATAGAAATATTTTACTATGAACCTGATATTAAAAGGAAGACTCACAGAATATGAAAAATTTTAAAGGGTAATATTTGTTCAAAGTGGGTAGAATTGTGCAATGGTTATAAGACTATAGTCAGATTTCTCTGGTTTGAATGTGACCTGGGCTAATTTTTTTCTTTTCTTATCTTTTCTTCTTTTGTGCATCTGGTAAATGGTTATAATAGTACCCACCTCAAATTTGTTGGGCCAATTAACTGGGCTAATGTTTTTTAACTGCTTATAACAGTTCCTGACACACAGATAATATTTGTATGGTTTTCTCAAAAGGAAAAAATATTGACTGCTACTGACACATTCTAGTCGGGGAAGATATAGGCTGATACCATTTCTGGAGATATCAGGACTTCATCTTCTCTGAGTGGTACCTCTGTAGATGTTGCTCTGGTCCCTGTTTCCATAGGTGAAATGGATACATTTTTGTATAAACAACCCTATGTAACACAACTTTTCTGTGCAATTCAACTAAGGACAGCTTTAGGGATATTATTCTGCTTCTGGAGGTATTGTAGACAGCAGAGTTTCAGATAATGTGGAAGGATGCCTATACTGGAATGAACAGTCTTTGGGTGAATTTCATCTCACCAGTTCTGTTAAAACTCCTTGGATTTCACAGCCATTGTCTTATTTCAATCCTAGTTCATATGTACACTGACATGGTTGTGCAAAATTCGTAGAAGTTTTGTGGAGTCAAAAGGTATAATAATGTTGGCTGGCTCCTCCTAGATACTCTGCATACAGTTACAAAAGAAAGATATAAGCTAAAGGCTTCAAATTAGAAAATAAATGCAGCATGAATGATGTGAAAATTTCTATGTGTGCTCTGAAAGAAAATTTTATCTCCTGTCACCACAGACTTGAGATATCTGAGAATGAAACTCAGACTCTCATTATAAGAGTAGCAGAATTAAAAAGGAAACTAAAATCTCAGCCCACAGGGTTTCTGCTTTTAAAGTGAAGGCATTGATTGGTGAGACAAGAGGATCCCAGAGGACTAGGATGGAGACATGTGGGATGATAATATTGGTGGGGACATTGGAACCCTAAATTCTGCCTGAGACTTTACCAGACAACCTGCAATGGCTTTCCCTGTGGAAACCACACCTTGTCAACCTTGTATCACCCAGCCTCCAGTTTGCCCCAGGGACTCTGGGCCTCTTTCCAGCCCTGAGGTGTGTAACAACCAAAATGAAGCCTGCACTGCCCAGGCTCTGGCCTGCCCCAGGGAGTCTGGACCTTATCCCAGCACTGAGGCAGGTACCAGCCACACTCCGCATGCACTGCCCAGCCTCCAGTCTGCCCTGAGGAATCTTCCTTCCAAACCCTGTCTGAAAAGATTAATCTTGTTTCAGCAGAGGAAAATGCAAAGGAATGCCCTGAGGTCAGTAGCTTGCATGACATTTCTAATCCTTCTCCTTACCCACCCCCACCACCCTTCTTGTCTTCCAGACTTTTTACTATACTAAAATCACAACACACCCCCGCGGGTGAAATATACAGTGCAACCCATGAGGAAGTACACTATACTCTGAAAGAACTGTACGAGTTTTCCAACGTATATAGACAGAAATCAGGGGAATATGTGTGGGAATGGATACTAAGGGTATGTGATAATGGTGGAAGGAATATAAAGTTGGATCAGGCTGAATTTATTGATATGGGCCCACTTAGCAGAAATTCTGGATTTAATGCTGTAGCTCAAGGGGTTAGAAAGGGCCCTAACAGTTTGTTTGGGTGGCTGACTGAAACATGGACCAAAAGATGGCCTAGCATGTCAGAGTTTGAGAAGCCTGATTTGCCTTGGTATACAGTAGAAGAGGGAATTCAACAGCTTAGAGAGATTGGAATGCTAGAATGGATTTACCTTTTGAAATCTTCCAACCCACCCCAGGAATTTCCAGAGGACATACCTTTAACCAGGACTGTGAGGAATAAATTTGTAAGATTAACCCCATCTTCTCTGAAGACCTCTGTGATTGCTTTTTTCTGTTTTCCAGATATTAATGAAAGGAGGGCTGTAATGCAATTAGAATCCTTAAACATTATGTGAATTATCAGATCTTGGTCTTGTAAAAGTCTAGTATCAGCAATTAATCACCAAATGTGAGGTGGGCATGGCTATCATAATGAAAGGCAGATTCAAAGCAGCACTCAAAATAGTCTGAGTCACATGGGATTAAGACATTGGCTAAAAGATCATGGGGTACCTAAAAGTGAAATAGGTGGGAAGCCTACTAAATTTCCTCTGGATCTATATAAGCAGAAGTATTCTAATTCGAGTGTTCAAAACCCTAACTCAAATTACAGATGCAGAAAATCATGGCCCCTTAATCAGTTCCCAGACTTGAGACAGTTTACAGAACCAGAGTCCCTTGAATGAGAAGGCCAGGTCCCCTTGGGGAAAGACCCTGTTAAACTGCCAAAAATTTATACTGTGAATCTTCCTCTCACCTTTCCCAAGGAGACTTACAGCCTTTTACCATAGTAACTGTGCACTGGGAAAAAGGAAATAATCAGACATTTCAGGGATTATTAGACACTGGCTTGGATGTGTCATCAATTCCAGGAGACCCAAAATGTCAGTGCAGTCCACCAGTCAAAGTAGGGGCTTATGGAGGTGAGGTGATTGATGGAGTTTTAGCTCAGATCCATCTCACATTGTGTCCAGTAGGTCCCGGAACCCATTCTGTGGTTATTTCCCCAGTTCCAGAATGTGTAATTGGAATGGACATGCTCAGTAAGTGGCAGAATCCCTACATTTGATCCTTGACTTGTGGAGTGAGGGCTTTTATGGTTGGAAAGGTCAAGTGGAAGCAACTAGAAATGACCCTACTTAGTAAAATAGTAAATCAAGTCCAATGCTGGATTCCTGAGGGGATTGTATACATTAGTGCCACCACCAAGGATTTGAAGGATGCAGGGGTGGTCATTCTCACCAATCCCCATTCAACTCTCCTATTTGGCCTGTGCAGAAAACAGATGGGTCTTAGAGGATGACAGTAGGTTATTGTAAACTTAACCAAGTGGTGACTCCAATTGGAGCAGCTGTCCCAGAAGTGGTATCATTGCTTGAGCAAATCAGCACATGCCCTGGTACCTGGTATCCAGCTATTGATCTGGCAAATGTTTTTTCCTCAATTGCCATTAGTAAGGACCACCAGAAACAGTTTGCTTTCAGCTGGTAAGGCCAGCAGTATATCTTCACTCTCCTGCATCAGAGGTATATCAATTCTCCAGCCCTATATCATAATATTCTCTGCAGAGAACTTGATCATCTCTCCCTCCCATGAGACATCACACTGGTCCATTATATTGATGACATCATGTTGATAGGACCTAGTGAGCAAGAAATAGCAGACTCAAGACTTATACATAAGGCATTTGCATGAAAGAGAGGATTAGAGATAAATCCAAAAAAATACAGGCTCCTTCCACATTAGTGAAATTTCTAGGTGTCAAGTGGTGTGGAGCATGTCGAGATATCCCTTCTAAACTAAAGGATAAGCTGCTGTGTCTCCCCCTCCTATGACCAAAAAAGAGGCATAATATTTAGTTTAGTTGGTCTTTTCAGATTTTGGAGACAACACATTAAGCATTTGGGATGCTACTCTGGCTCATTTACCCAGTGACCAGGAAATCTGATAGTTTTGATTGGGGAGCAGAACAAGAGGAGGCTCTGTGACAGGCTCAGGCTGCTTTGTAAGCTGCACTACCATTTGGATGATATGATCCAGCAGATCCAATTGTGCTGGAAGTTTCAATGGCAAATAGACATGCTGTTTGGAGACTTTGGCAGGCCTCTATAGGGGAATCACAATGCAAACTCTTAGGGATATGGAGCAAAGACCTGTCATCTTCTGCAAATCACTATTCCCCTTTTAAGAAACAGCTTTTGGAGAAGGCAAGATGGCATTTGTTTAGGGGGGCACTTGCTGAATTGCTCTCTGAGGATGGCTGATTAGGGATAGGGTCTTGCCTGGAGGTTTGTGTTGTGGGCACACAGAGCAAGAACCTTGGGTACATCTATCTGGAGGCAGCTTGATGGCGTGGATTGCTTGGCAGAAATTCATGAGTTTTAAGTCTACCTGTGGTGGTTAACACAGACGGCTGAGCCCCACCCTCAGGGAAAAAGGCTGGTTTGAGCCGCGACTCCCGCTGGCAACCCGGTAAGAGAGAGTGTTCTCCAAGAGTGTGAGGGTTCTGGTGAGGTTTTGAGAGGGGTTTACTTTCTGTGGATTTGGCTACCTGGGACCCCTTGCAGCTTTGGGGAACAAAATAGCTGGCTTGAATCAGCATCAGGCAGAGGGGAGTGGCAAATTTGCTGAGGAAGTTGATTTACCTAGCTGCCCATGGATACGCCCCAACACTTGCTGGCAACCTGGTGAGAGGGAGCATTCTCCAAGAGGGTTTTGACAGAAAATGGATTGGGCTTTCCTTTCTGTGGATTTGGCTGTCTGGACCCCCTCATGGCTTTGGGGAACAGATAAGCCGGCTTGAAGCAGTGCCAGGATGAGGGGAGAAGTGAATCTACTGAGGAAGCCTGATTTACCCAGCAGCCCGGTGACACTGAGGCTTGGCTCCAGAGGGGGTGGAGTCAGACTCAGGGATTTAAATGACAACACAAAATGCACAAACATACGCATTATGGGCATACCAGAAGGAGAAGAGAAGGGAAAGGGAACAGAAGGAGTGTTGCAGGAAATAATGGCTGAAAACTTCCCAGCTCTATTGAGAGAGATGGATGTGCAGATTCAGGAAGCAAAGCACACCCCAAACAGTATAAATCCCAACAGGCCAACTCCAAGACATATACTTGTCAAAATGGCCAATGTTCAAGACAAAGAGTAAATACTCAATGCAGCAAGAGAAAAGAGAACCATCACATAAAAGGGAAGCCCAATAAGACTAAGTGCTGATTTCTCATCTGAAACCATGGATACAAGAAGAAAATGGTATGACATAGTGAAAGTACTAAAAGAAAAAAACTTTCAGCCACAAATTCCCTATCCAGCAAAACTGGCATTCAAAAATGATGGAGAGTTCAAAATTTTCACAGATAAACAGAAATTAAGAGAGTATGCTAATAAGAACCCTGCACTTGAAGAAATACTAAAGGAAGTTCTACAAGTTGAAAGGAAAACACAAGGATGAGAGAGTTGGAGGAGAGTTTAAAAACAACTAAACAGACAAAAACAGACACAAAACAACATATGACATACATTAACCAAAAGAAAATATGGCTAAAGTAAGAAATTCATTGCGAGTAACAACACTGAATGTTAATGGATTAAATTCACCGCTCAAGAGACACAGATTGGCAGAATGGATAAACATGATCAATCTATATACTGTCTACAAGAAACTCACCTTTGACCCAGGGATTTAAGAAGGCTGAAAGTGAATGTTTGGAAAACATTAGCTAACAATAGCCAAAAAAGGGCAGGAGCAGCTATTCTACTATCAGACAAAATAGATTTTACATGCAATACTATTATAAGAGACAAAGATGTACACTATATATTAGTAAAAGGAGTAATCTCTCATGAAGAGAGAACAATCATAAACACTTATACACCTAATTGGGGTGCCTCAAAATACATGAAGCAAACTCTGGAAAAATTAAGTGGAGAAATAAATGCCTCTACAATTATAGCTGGGAACTTTAATACACCATTATCATCATTAGACAGAACATCTAGAGAGAGAATCAATAAAGAAACAAAGACTCTGAACAATACACTAGAGGACCTGGATTTAATTGACATATACAGAACACTACACCCAAATACAGCAGGATTTACATTCTTCTCAAGTACACATGGATCATACTACAAGATAGACCACACGCTAGGCCACAGAACAACTCTCAATGAATTCAGAAAGATTGAGATTATACAAAGTAATTTCTCTAACCACAATGGAATGGAATTGAGAATCACTAAGGGCCAGAGAAACAGATTAGGCAAAAAAATATGGAAGTTAAACAACACACAAAACAGTGGGTCAAGGAGGAAATCTCAAAAGAAATCAGCAACTACCTTGAAACTTATAAAATGACAACACTACATATCAAAACCTATGCGATGCAACCAAAGATGTCCTGAGAGAGAAGTTCATAGCAATGAATACATATATTAAAAAAGAAGAAAGAGCTAAACTTGAAGACCTAACTGCACACTTGGAGGAATTGGAAAAACAAGAACAAACTAAATCTAAAGGAAGTAGAAAGAAGGAAATAACAAAGATTAGAGCAGAACTAAATGAAATAGAGCATAAAAAACACTAGAAAAAATAAGCAAAACCAAAAGCTGGTTCTTTGAGAAGATCAATAAAATTGACAAACCATTAGCCAGACTAACAAAGAAAAAGAGAGAACAGATGCAAATACACAAAATAAGGAATGACTAAGGGGATATCACTACCGACCCCACAGAAATAAAGAGTATCAAAGAGGATACTTTGAAAAATTATATGCCAACAAGAATGATAATTAGAAGAAATGGACAAGTTTCTAGAAACTCACAAAGAGCCTACATTGATGAAAGAAGAAATTGATGAACCCAACAGTCCAATTACAAGTAAAGACATACACTCAGTCATCAAAAACCTCCCAGCAAAGAAGAGCCCAGGACCATATGGCTTCACAGCTGAATTCTACCACATTCTGGAAAGAGATAACACCAATTCAGCTTAAGCTCTTGCAAAAAAATAGAAGTAGAAGGAATATTGCCTGACTCATTCTACAATGCAAACATTACCTTAATATGAAAACCAAACAAAGATACCACAAGAAAGGAAAACTACAGACCAATTAATCTAATGAACCCAGATGCTAAAATCCTCAACAAAATATTTGCTTATCGCATTCGACAATATACTAAAATGATTACACACCATGACCAAGTGGGTTTCATCCAGTGTATGCAAGGATGGTTCAACGTAAGAAAATCAATCAATGTAATACACCACATAAAGAGATTGGAAGAAAAAAATCACATGATCATCTCTATAGATGCAGAAAAAGCATTCGACAAACTACAGCACTCTTTCCTTTTAAAAACACTGTAAAGGATAGGAATAGGAAGAAACTTTCTGCATATGATAAAGGTATATATGAAAAACCCAAAGCTAACATCATCTTCAATTTTGAAATCCTCAAAGCCTTCCCTCCAAGATCTGGAACAAGACAAGGACGCCCAATATCACCACTATTATTTAACATTGTCTTAGTAGTACTTGCTCAAGCACTGAGGCAAGAAAAGATATAAAAGGCATCTACATTGGAAAAGAAGAAGTAAAAATTTCATTATTTCTAGATGACATGATCCTATATGTAGAAATCCCTGAGAAATCTACAGCCAAGCTTCTAGAACTTATAAAGGAGTTCAGTATTGTCACAGGCTATAAGATCAATGCTCAAAAATCAGTCACATTTCTGTACACCAATAACGAGCAATCTGAGGAGGAAATAAAAAAAAACAAAACATTTACAATAGTAACAAAAATAATGAAATACCTAGGAAAAAATTTAACTAAAGATGTAAAGGACTTATATACAGAAAACTACACAACTCTGCTAAAGGAAATCAAAGAAGACTTAAATAAATGGAAGAATATTCTCTGTTCATGCATAGGAAGACTAAACATCATCAATATGTCTATTCTACCCAAACTAATCTACTGATATAATGGAATCCAAATAAAAATCAACACTGTATTTTTTAAGGAACTGGGAAAACTAACCACAAAATATATTTGGAAAGGTAAGAGACACCGAATTCCAAAGACATATTGGAAAAGAGAAATGAAGTTGGAGGTATCACATTATCTGACCTTAAAACATACTACAAAGCTACAGTGCTCAAAACTGCATGCTGTTGGCACAAGGATAGACATACTGACCAATGGAACCGAATTGATAGTTCTGGTAAAACCCTCCCATATACACTCATCTGATATTCGACAAGGCCACCAAGACCACTCGGGGGCAGAGAATGGCCTCGTTAACAAGTGGTGCTTGGAGAACTGGATATCCATATCCAAAAGAATGAGAGAGGTATTCCATCTTACACCTTATACAAAAATCAACTCAAGATGGGTCAAAGATCTAAAGATAAGAGCCAAAACCATAAAAACCTTGGAAGATAATGTGGGGAAGCATCTACAGGACCTTGTAATAGAAAATGGTTTCATGAACTTCACACCCAAAGCATGAGCATCAAAAGAAAAAATAGATAAGTGGAATATCCTCAAAATTAAAAACTTATGCACCTCAAAGGATGTTAAAAAGAAAATAAAAAGGCAGCCTACCCAATGGAAGAAAATATTTGGCAACCATATATCTGACAGGAGCCTAATATCCTGCATATATAAAGAAATCTTACACCTCAAAAATAAAAAGACAAACAACCTATTTAAAAAATGGGCAAGTGACCTGAAAAGACACTTCTCCAAGCAAGAAATACAAATGGCTAACAAGTACATGAAAAAATGTTCGACATCATTAGCTATTACGGAAATGCAAATCAAAACTACAATGAGATACCATCTTACCCTCATTATGATGGCAGCTATTAAAAAAAACCAGCAGAATATAAGTGTTGGAGAAGATATGGAGGAATAGGAACCCTCATCCACTGCTGTTGGGATTGCGTAATGGGCCAGCCACTGTGGAGGACACATTGGTGGTTCCTCAGGAAACTAACAATAGATCTTCCGTATGATCCAGCGATTCCACTGCTGGTTATATACTCAGAAGAATTGAGTACAAAGACACCAAAAAATATATATACACCAATGTTCATAGCAGCATTGTTCACATTTGCCAAAAGTTGGAATCAGCCCTGGTGCCCGTCAACAGATGAATGGATAAACAAAATGTGGTACATGAATACAATGGAATATTACTCAGCTCTAAGAAGGAATAAAGTACTAACACATGGAATAACATGGATGAATCTTGAAGACCTTATGTTGAGTGAAGCAAGCCAGGCATTGAAGGATGAACAGTATATGACCTCACTGATTTGAATTAAGGAAAGTGAGCAGTCTCTGAGAACCATTGTCTGAAAAATTTGTTAACAAGGGAGAGAAAGAGAAGAGAAGGTTGTGAGCCATCATCCACATGGACATAATCTATGGTAAAGTAATAGAGTATAGTTGCATATTGAAGGATAGGACAGATGGCTAGCGATATTACTGGGTTTGGTGGTGCAGGGTTGTCAGGTTGGTAGATTAGGAAGGGCGCATTAGAATACCGAGGATACTTGGTGGAGAGATAGGAGGGGGACTAGGTGAACATGGGATTTGTAGGTATGATGTTGAAACTGCAGGAATAGGAATACTCTTACGGTTGTATGACCAGGTAGTGTTACTGGTTTAGGGTGAAGGTTGGGGGGGCATTCTGGATGGGGTGCATCTGGAGTAGGCTTCGGGGAGTGTGTGTGTGTTAATCCTGTCATAATGTGTTGTGTCAGGCAGTGGAGACCCACACAGTGAGTGGGAAGGAGATGGACCCCCATCTTTGGGAGAACCGATTCACCCAGAAACAGACAGCTGCATGTCTCTTAGGAGCAAGGGCGGATTCTAATAAGGGAGGATAATAAGCATGTAAAGACCTCTTGTTGCATATAACTATGAATCTTGTCATACAATGAGTCAAGAAAGTGGAGTGTCATGTGCCCCAGGGGGATGGGGAGGAAGGAAGAGAAAAGATCAAATGAGGGCATTTAGTGGTCATGGGAAATGTTTTTCATTACCTTAAAGTAATGGACACAGGACATGGCAAATATCATCAAAATTATTAAACTGTTCCATCTAAATTGTAAACTATACTGTAAACCATTGACAATGTTTAGTAGCTATGTTTCACTATCTGTATAAGAGTTATAACAATGATACCATCCACATAAAAAAAGTTTTAATATGGGGTGAGGAAAGGGAAAGGAGGTTGGGTATATGAGAGTCTCTAGTATTCAGTGTGTGACTTTGCTGTGTCCTAAAATTTCTTTGAAAATTAAATGAAAATTTGGGAGACACTGGGCAGTGAGAGGGGGAAGGTGCCATGGTACAGACTGGACACCCGATCAGGCAGCGATAAAAGAAAAATATATATATGTATGTTTTTTTTATTTTTAAGTTTTTTATTTCACATTTTTTGAATGTTCCAATCCTTTAATTTAATTTTATTTTTAGGTTTTTTTTTCTGAGTTTCCATGTATTTTATCTCTTCTATTTAAGCTTATCATTATTATTTCATTTTCCTATTAATTGTATTTGACTATTAAATGGGCTTCATCTTCAAGGAAGGTTTAGATCACAGAAGGGTTGCAACGGGGGCAGCAGTGGATCATTGGTCTGGGGTGCCTGGGATGGGGGTTTCATGGGAGGAAGTTCATCTGAATGTACATGAAAGATATATAAAATTGTTCAAATGATCAATGGGTGGGGCATTGTCACTCAATTAGTGGTTAGACAATCACTCAATAAATGAGGGAATACTGAATTCCCAGCCTGGAGAGCTCTGCCACATTCTCCAAGGGAGCAGCAACACTCCTCTGAGTGCAGGGGCAGTGTCTGGCAAAGGAGGATGATCCATTGATGGGTTCTTGTTATTGATGACTAGCCTTATGAGTCTTTGCTCTTGTAATTGAAACTTAGCCTACTGTTATGGGGTGCCTAGGGGTTGCCAACTGGGAGCCTCTTTGTTCCTTAAATTTGGCCTCTCTCTAAGCCAAACTCAGCATATGAATGCATTACCTTCCCCTCAGCATGGGACATGACTCCCCGGGATGAGCCTCCCTGGCAATGAGGGATTGATGCCAAGTGCTATCTGGTAATACAACTGGAAAAAGATCTTGAATAAAAGGGGTTAAAGGTAAGGACAAATGAGTTCGTGTGGCTAAGAGACTTCAAAGAGAGTCGGGAGGTCATCCCAATGGTAATGCTTATGCAAACCTCAGTAGGATCTCATAGAACACCAAAGTGGATATCATCCCACACAGAGCGGCTCCTGAGGGCTCTGAAGACACACAGGTCCTATATAAGTGGGGATAGCTCCAGAGATTGATGCCTTATCATTGGGTTCTACTTTCGAATCTGTGCTCCTGAGAGTGACAGAGTTGGACTCAAATAAGTCCTCCCTGCACATGATCCACCAGTCCCTTCTATTCAATCCTATATATGATACTGGAGTTTGCAGGTGTACTTCCAGAGACTGGAGCCTCTGGCCTGCCCATGTGCCAGCTGTGCCTGGAATCTTGGTGGAGCTGCAACTCCTACTCTACAGCTTATTGGACTCACCCAAGTCACGTGGTCAGGAGACGATGATGGACAACGGCCATCCCAGGGAATGGAGAGAGCCTGCAGCTACAGGCAGGATAATCCCATCCATCTTATCCATGGGATATAAGCCCCTCTCACTTGGAGGTGGAGAGGACATCACCATCCCAAACTCCTCAGGATTGGGGGAAGAGCTATGGACTAGAGTGGAATTAATGGTATTCTGTTGTAGACATATTGTGATTCAAGCAATGGAAGAAATTACAAGAGTGAGTTGGAGCCAGTCACCACTGGATGCTTTCAGGGCAGGGAAGGGAAAAGCATTTGTAATACAGGGGCTTTTTCAGGGCCTGGTTATTATCCTGAGTGACATTGCAATGACAGATAAAGGCCATTTTACATCAGCATATAACATGCAGAACTGTGTGGGAAAGAGTGTGGTCTACAATGTGAACTATTGTCCATGCTTATTGGCAAAACACCAGGATGTGTATATCCATTGCAGGTGATGTGCCACACTAATGAAAGATATTTATGTGGGATGTCTTGGGAGGTGTGGGAGGTGGGGAACATGGGAATCCTTGTAATTTTTGAGTAACCTTTATGTAATCTAAGCAGCTTTTAAAATTAAAAAAATAAAAAAGAGCTTTTGGCTGGCTACTGGGCCTTAGTAAAGACTGAACATTTAAATATGGGCCATCAAGTTACCATGAGTCCTGAGTTACATATCATGAACTGGGTATTGTCTGTCCCACCAAACCATAAAGTTGTGCGTGCACAGCATCACTCCATAATATAGTGGAAGTGGTGTATATGAGGTGGGCTTGAGTGTGTCCTAAATTCATAAGTAAGTAGCCTAAATGCCTATGGTCACCAATCCCTGCCATGTTCCCTTCTCTTTCCCAGCCCTAAGCTTTGGCCTCTTGGGGAAGTCCCTTGCTATCAGTTGGCTGAGGATGAGAAAACTCAGGCTTGTTTTATTGATGGTTCTGCATGATATGCAGGTACTACCCAAAAGTGGAGAGCTGCAGCACTGCAGCCCTTTTCTGGGACATCCCTGAAGCATAGAGGTGAGGGCAAATCCTCTTGGTGGACAGAACTTTTAGCAGTGCACCTGATTGTTAATTTTGATTGGAAGAAGAAATGGTCGGAGGTAACTTTGTACACTGATTCATGGGTTTTGCCAATGGTTTGACTGAATGGTCAGGAACTTGGAAGGAACATGATTTGAAAATTGGTGATAAGGAGGTCTGGGGAAGAGCTCTGTGGATAGACATTTCTGAGTGGGCAAAAAAACATGAACATATTTGTGTTCCATATGAATGCTCACCAGAGGGTGCCTTCAGCAGAGGAAGAATTTAATTATCAAGTGAATAAGATGACCTACTCTGTGACTAATGTTCAGCCTTTTTCCCCAGCCACTCCTGTCATTGCTCAATGGGCTCATGAACAAAGTGTCCATGGAGGTAGGGATGAAGGTTATGCATGGGCTCAACAACATGGACTTCCCTTCACCAAGGCTGACTTGGCAATAGCCACTGTTGAATGTCCAGTCTACTAGCAGCAGAGACTGACTCTCAGTACCTGATAGGGCACTATTTTTCAAGGTGACCAGCCTGCTACCTGGTGGCAGGTTGACTACATTGAACCACTTCCACCATGGAAGGGGCAGTAATTTGTTTTAACTGAAATAGACACATACTCTGGATATGGGTTTGCATTTCCTGCATGCAATGCTTCTTCCTAAACTACCATCTGTGGACTTATTGAATATTTTATCTACCACCCTGGCATTCTACACAGCCTTGCTTCTGATCAAGGAACTCATTTCACAGCAAATGATGTGTGAGAATGGACATATGCCCATGGAATTCACTGGTCTTACCATGTTCCCCAACACCCTGAAGCAGCTGGATTGACAGAACAGTGGAAATGCCTTTTGGATATTCAATTATGGTTTCAACTAGGTTGCATTACCTTGCAGGGCTGGGGCAATGTTCTCCAGGAGGCTGTGTATGGTCTAAATCAGTGTCCACTCTATGGTGCTGTTTCTCCCAAAACCAGGATTCATGGGTCCAAGAATCAAGGGGTGGAAATGGGAGTGGCACCATTAACTATTACCCCTAGTGACCCACTAGGAATATTTTTACTTCCTGTCCCTGCAACCTTAAGCTCTGCTGGTGTACAGGTTTTAATCCCAAATGGAGGAGTATAGCCACCAGGGAACACTAGAGTGATTCCATTGAACTGGAAGTTAAGACTGCCACCTAGCCACTTTGGGTTCTTCTTACATGTGAGTCAACAGGCAAAGAAGGGAATTACTGTGCTGGCTGGGGTGATTGATGCTGACTATCAAGGGGAAATAGGACTACATCTATATAATGGGGGTAAAGAAGGGTTTGCCTGGAATACAGGAGATCCTCTAGGGTGTCTCCTAGTACTGCCATGCCCTGTGACTAAAGTCAATGGAAAATTTCAACAAACCAATCCACGCAGGACTAACAATGGCCCAGAATCTTCAGGAATGAAAGTTTGAGTCACCTTACCAGGCAAAGAACCACAGTTAGCTGAAGTGCTTGCTGAGGGTAACCGGAACATGGAATGAGTAGTGGAAGAAGGTAGTGATTAATATGAACTTCAACCAAATGTCCAGTTACAGAAATGAGGACTATGATTGTCATGAACCTTTCTTCCTTGTTTTGTTATGAGTATGATTGTATATGCACACAAAATGAATTTCTTTGTTTTCTTCCCCAAACTTTTCCCCTATCATAAGAGAAGTTGTATTAGTTTCATGTCATAATACTTAAGGATGTCAAGTTTAAGAGTGAATATTACCCAAAGCCTTGCACCCTATTCTGTAGGGAACTAATGTGTTACTGGTTGTACACAAGTGAGTTGAACATTGTTAGGTGGAAATATATATGCATGCTTCTCTGTTGTTGTTTTTACTTAGAGACTAAGTATGGTTTAAGGTAATGTCTATTGTTGGCAAATTGACAAGGGGTGGACTGTGATGTTTAGGCTAATGTGTCAACTCAGTCAGGTAATTGTGTCCAGGGATTTGGTCAATTGAGCACTGGACTAATTGTAATACAAGGATATTTATGGACTTCGATCACCAGTGAGTTTACTGCATTGATGTCTGATTACATCTGCATCAATCAGGGAAACTGCCACCAGCAATGGGTGATGCTTTATCCAATTAGTTGAATGCCTTAAAAGGGGAAGTGATTTCAACATTCAAAGAGAATTTCCCAGCCCTTCTTTGACCAGCCAAAGTCTCCTGGAAACTCATTAAGGTCCTTCATTGAACTTTCATTGAAGGTCCTGGTTTGCAGCCTGCCTGTGCAGCCTGGACTTGTGCATCCCCACGGTCATATGAAAGACTCTTATAAAATCTCATATTATTGACAGATATCTCCTATTGATTCTGTTTTCCTAGAAAACCCTGACTAATACAGAGGCTATGAAGAACTTTCAGAATTCTGAGAGCAAATCTTATAAAATTAATGCAAAATGGATGAGATTAAAGTCTAAAATATTCACCATAAAATGTGAATGTCCCCTGTATCATAATGAACTTGAGAAAGACCCCAAAATCTAATGAAATTTTTATGACAATTAAGAAAAATGCAGCATGATAATTAATATTTGAAATAAAAGCTATTATTTATTTACTACTAATTGGAAAGCACTATAAAGTCATTGTCTTGTTTAATCCTCATAAGAGTTTTTGAAGTAAATACTGTTATTTCTGCATTCTAGAAGAATTAATTCAAGAAGTATGGAAAATGTGAAAAACTTAACCAAGGTCTATTCTACTAGTGAATGCCTGAGGTGGGTTTTAAACTTAGTATTAGGGTGATGATGGCATCATAGAATGAATTAAGTAATGTTCCCTCAACTTCTATTTTTTGGAATAGTTTAAACAGAATTGGTATTAGTTCTTTCCAGAATGATTAGTAGAATTCACTGTAAAAGCATATGGTCACAAGGCCCTGTCTTTCATATGTAAAATTAGCACAGTCCATAATACATGAGCTGCAATACAGAATGCAGAAACTTACATTAGATAATTTTGAATACCGTTCCCAAGAAAGATGCTGACAATATATGCTGTTTCCATTCTCGCTTTCCTCATCAATGTAATGCAGTTTACCTGGTAATGAAGAGGCCAGAATACATTGTTTCATTTGACAGAAAAACCATAAAATCTTTGTGACAATTTCTCTTTAAATCAGGCTTCAAATAAAATATTACCTGCCCCTAATTTGGTAGGAAATATGTAGTAAACTTATTATTCCTGCCCGTCCTATTAGTCTGGTTTCATGAGGAATGGGTACTTTCCACTGGTAAAACATATTGTATTAATAACTTTGTATCCTGATTTTTATCCCTATTATTTTTAAACACCAATTGATTTTATGATCTCAAATTCTGCCTAATCATAACACCATTCATGAAATAATATCAAGAGTATGGTAATAACAAAGTTAATTAACTTAGTCCTCCACTTTTGGATATTTAGTTAATTTTCAATTTTATATAGTAATATATGTGTTATTTTGTCTGTAAGTTCCCTAAAGGCAGGGAAAATGATTTAATAGTCTTTGTGCCTTTGTTCATTATCCACAATGAGATATAGAATCCACTCCATAAACTTTGTCAGTTGCTTATATCCTTTCTTGTTCTGTGGAGTCAGAATTTTTACTGATGGCTTTTTATGGACTCTTTCTATATTAAAAATATATACCACTTTACTTTGATATGTGTTATAAACATTTACTTTATGTTATTTATGTAATAATCATACATCTTTTATATAGAGATGTTATATTTTAACATTCTTTTATATTTTTATTTCTTCTTTCATACCACACTTGGAAAGTTCCATTTCCCTTAGTGATTTTATACATTTTGACGTCTTCATTTTTCTAATAACTTTTCAAAAAAATTATTTTTCAACTCATTTAGAATTTATTTTGGTTTGTGTTGAGGAAATATTTGTCTATTTTCCCCAACTAGATAAAATATTTGGCTAGCATAATTTACTAATTATTAATTATGTTCAGTAATATTTAATGTGTCATGTTTTAAATATCTAGAAGAGTCAACCTTTTCTTTTGTTTCTTAAATTTTAGGAGGGTTTATTTCTCTACCACCCATATATAATTATAGTCATTAAGATTTTTAATATGTTATTTATACTGGTTAGGAGTAGGTCATCTCCCTTAATAACTCATCATTTTCAAAAATTTTCCTGCATTTCTTAAATATTGTTTCTTGCTGATAAATTTTTTTTAAGCTTAAGATCTTTCCATAAAATTGATTTTGACATAAATGGCATCCTGCAATGTCTAGTTTCCACTTCTGGAATGAGATGTGTTAGAAAGGCTTGATTTATAGTCTCAGTGCAGATTTTAATCAGCATTGTAACACACATGGGTCTGTATCGGATCACTTACGAGCCTGTATCTAGCCACAAATTTGTCTTTATCTGACCTTACATATAATTATAAAAAATTACACTCCCACCACCAAGGACGTATGAACATTCTAGTTGCTCCACACCCTCATTAACATTTGGATTATCTGACTTTAATTTTATTTATGCTAGTGTTTGTGAGGTATATAACATCATGGTTTTAATTTACATTTCCCAGAAAACATGTTGAGAGCTTCATGTCTACCTGTTTCTTGGTTATTTTTGGTTTGTCTGTTTAAGTTTTCAGATCATTCAAAACAAATAATGATTTTTCTGGTTTGTAAGAATTCTTTATGAATTCTGGATACAACTATCTTTTTAGATCTATATATTGCAAATATTGCCCAATCTATGGTTTGCATTTTCATATGATTAACAGTTAGTTTTGATGAGTCAAAAGTTTTTATTTTGATAAAATACAATTTATCAGTTTTTAATTTTTATTTTCTAGGAAAGCTTTGCAAACTTAAATTTACAAGAGCATTTTTCATTTTCTTCTGGAAGCTTTGTAGCATTATTACATTAATGTTCAGGATTATTCATTGTATCTTTTTAAGGAGGTACTGGGGATTGCACCCGGGACCTCATACATGCAAAGCAGTCACTCAACTGCTGAGCTGCACCCTCTAGGCCCATGATTATTTTGAATTATTTCTTGTATACCAAGTTCTTCCAGCACTGTTCTTTAAAAGTCTATTCTTTCCTTATTTAATTACATTAGACATTTTGTTGAAAATAGATTAACATATAGTCATGGATCTATTTGTAGGCTCTGTATTCTATTTTATTCATCTATTTGTCTAAACTTATAAATAGATGGGTAATATACCTCAAAATCTTGTTTAGTGTAGCTGTACAGTAAACCTTAAAACCTTGTGATGTGACCCTACACCCTTCTTTTCAGATTAGTATAGCAGTTATAAGACTCTTTCATTTTAATATAATTTTAGAAACTGCTTACTCATTTATCCTGTTCATTTATGTATTCATGTATAACAAACATTTCTAAAACTTAGTGGCTGAAACAAGACGTACTGTATTAGATCTCATGATTTCTTTGAGTTAGCAATTTAAACAGAACTTGACTGAACAGTTCTTCTGCTCCATGTGGCATGACCTGAGGTCCCTCTCTGGTATTCAGCTAATGGCTGGTGTTTTATGGAAGGTCCAAGAAAAGTTTACTCATATGAATAGTTAGTAGCTTGTCAGAGATGGTTAGAAGGCTGGGTTCTGTTAGTTCCCTCTTCTTCTCCATGAAGATGTATGGCATATAGGTGAGGTCTTTCCAGCAAGTTTGTCAGATTTCTAAAATGGCAGTTCAGGACTGAGATGGAGGAGGCAAACACTGCCAGGCTGGTTAATAGACACTCCTAGAACTCACAAAGCATACATTATTATATTCTATTAAGTAAAGCAACCATAGTCTTGCCAAGATTCGAGGTGGAAAATTGACTGCATATCTTGATTGAGGAGTGGTAGAGTGACATGGAAAATAACATGAGTGGAGATGCTGTTGTATCCAACTTTAGAAAATACTATCTGTCACAGTACAGTTCACCCTCTACCAACAAAAATACACTTGCCTAATATGCACAAAACGCACTCATCCCTTCCCCAAGATGTCCTTCCCCTCATTATGGCATCAACTTGAGAGTCAGGGTCTCAACTGCTAAAACCAAAACAAGTACGAATGAGTTTACTTGGGTGCAGTTCCTTTGTACATTTCCTCAATGATGGTGCCCCTGTCTTTAAAGATCTATGAATTAGAGACCTGCTATCTCTTTCACCTGCCCAAGCAACAATGGAGGCCTAGGAATACCAAAATACACACTCCTGTCCTAAAGGGTGGCAAACAGAAGGCAATAGTTCTTCTTCTAGTGCAATCCTCTTAAACTTCTATCTTCTATAAAGCACCTCACAATCCTTCCATCTTCTATTCATTATGCCATCCCAAAGCTGTTTCCACAGTTTTGGTGTTTGCAATAGGAGGACACCACTCTCATGGTATCAGAATTTATTTAATTACCTAGGTTATTCAAACAAATACAATGAAATTGTTCAGTTTAAACAATGGGAATTAATTTGCCCATGGATTGAGGCTGAAAAAATATCCCATTGAGATATCATCAAAGTGATGTTTTCTTCCTAACGAATGTGGTATCCTGGGGCTGGCTTCTCATGACTCTTGGTTACTCTGTCACATAGTTGGCACATGGTGACATCACCTGGTCCCTCCCTTCGCTTCTAGGTTCCATCAATGTCCAGGCTCTTGTTTCCTGTGCCTTTCTCTTCTCTCTTTGAATCTCATTCTACTCTTAAAGAACTGCAGTAACAGGATTAAGACCAATCCTGATTGACTGGGCCACAATTAATAGAAGTAACTTCATCAAAAGGTCCTACTTAAAATAGGATCACACCCAAAAGAATGCATTAAATTTAAGTACATGTTTATCTGTGGTACATACAGCTACATACCTCCACAGTAGTTATTCATGAAGGATCTGTGGAAAATCCTTTTGTCTGATTGTTTGGACCCCTTTGAACTGCATGAAAATCTGACAAGCATTTTGCAAAATTTATATAAGCAGAAGAACAGCCATTCTGGACTGAAAGAGAGAATGGATGGAATGAAGGAAATATGACTTCAAGAGCAGAACCATGAAAGCAGAATTCTGGAGCAAAGAGATCTCCTTGGACCAAGAGAAAAGACCCACCCATATATCTTGTGAAAGCAAGTCACCTCTGCCCTTGAAGGGGTAGGTCATCTGCCCTGGTGCATGGAGAGGGTAAACCTGCATCTTAATGTTCAGGGAGAAAGCCACCACCCTGATGCTGTGGCTTGTGCCCTAGCATTCTTGGACAGGCTGAATGCCATTCTGGTGCTCAGAGAGGATAGGTCATATAATCTAGCATTCGTGAAAAGCCTGACTCCAGCACAATCATTTAAAAGGGAGGGACTGCTGTTCCAGCAGATCTTAAAAACAAAGTATTACTCTACAAGTTACTCTCAGACCTTGAGATCTAATGGTTATTATCCGTCAGTGTTTTAGACTTGCTTGGGACCTATGACCACTATTTTCCTTGAAAATTATTCCTTCTGGAATGGGAATGTGTATTAGTCAGCTGAAGAGATGATGATGCAAAGTACCAGAAATCTGTTGGCTTTTATAAAGGGTATTTATTTGGGGTAGAAGCTTACAGTTACAAGACCCTAAAGAGGCCAACTCAAGGTACCATAAGAGGTACTTTCTCATCAAATATATTTGCCAATCTCTGCTAGGGTTCAGCCTTACTTCTTCCTCTTAAGGCTCCATGGTCCCAGCTACTTTCAATCTCAGCTGTAGGCTCAGCTTCCGTGTTTTCTTCACAAAGTCATCTGTAAACTATCAGGCAAATGGTTCAGCTCTCTCCAGAGCCCTAGAAACAAAATTCTGTCCCCTTCCTTTTCTATAGAGCTGTCTCTTCTTTCCTCTCTTCTTTGGTGTGTCTTCTTCAGTGAATGTCTGTGGGTATAGCCCACCAAGGGGGTGCGGACTTAACCTGAGTTACACCTTACTGACATTGTTGAATCAAAGCCATAATCTTAATTAATTTAATCAAAGACATCTCAGCTAAATCTAATACAATCAAAGGGTATCATGCCCAGAGGAACAGACCAGTTTACCAACATAATCTTTCTTTTTGGAATTCATAAATAATCTCAAACTGCTATACATTCACATTACTATGAATTCCAAAAAGACATTAAAATATTCTAAAGCCCTTAAATCCTTTAAGTTAGCAAAGGTAAGTACAAAAGAACACCACAGTTTTACAAATACAGTTTTTCTTGGGGCAAAATCCCCTCTGCTATAGACCTGTGAAATTTACAAATAATTTATCTGCTTGCAATATACAAAAGAACAGACATAGGATAAACATGTGCATTACCATAAGGAGAAATTGGAAGGGAAACATGAGTCACTGGTCCCTTACAGTTTTGAAAATTTGGAGGGCATACTCCATTAGATTTCAAAGTCTGAGAGTCATTCTTAAGATGATGGTTTCTTCTCATCCTTGTGTCCTCATGGGGGCCTGCCCTTTCCACAGGTTTTCCCAATGGACCTGTCCTTGGTTCAACCCTCATCAAGCATCTGGGTGGTGACTAAGCTCCAGACCTCATCCTCCAAGAACATTGGGGTGATGGCCACTCTTGCCCCAATCTCTGGAGTACAGTCTCAATCCCTTTGTACAGTGATTTGGCAGTAACATTCACCCTAATCTCTGGTGTACAGGTCCAACCCTCTCAGAACAATGAGTTGGTGACCTGGCCTTACATAATCTCTGGGGCCAGGCCCACACCTCTTAGAACAATGAGGGTCTACCTCACTCTCCTCAATCTATGGGAAACAGGTCCACCCATTTCAGAGCACTGGGGTGTCAAACTCACTCTCCCCAACCATTTGAGAATGTGCTCCACCTTCTCTGTAGCCTGGGGTGGCAAAACACTTCCTGAATAGCAGGATGGAACATCCACCATCTTCATATGCCTAGGTAAACTCACCTTCTTTGTGCACCTGGATGGGGTCCCTCTTTTGATCCAAGAAGATGTCTTAATTCCAGAACTCAGCTTCCATAGTTTTCCTCTTAAAGCTGTTTTCCCTTCCATCTCTCCCCTCCAGGTCCCTTTTCATCCAGGATGACTGGCTTTGTTCATACAGCTCTCACAAAAAGGTTGTTGGTTCAGCATGCAGGAAGCAGAGATCCAAGCCATCAGGTAGTAAGACTTTCCAGAAGTCTTTCCTGGATGACTGCATTTTCAATCCTGGCTTACAATTTCCAAGTTTAGTTAATTACTCAAATGGGGCACTATCATCTGGGGGCTTGATTTCCAGAGCCTGGGAATTTCTGGAATCACTTTCTCATTTCTCTGTGCTCAATAATTGAGTTATCATTGTATCTCTTTCCCCTAAAATTTTTGTTATAATCTGCAAGGGGAAGCCAGGTTGCATTTTCCTCATTTAGTTTGGAAGTCTCCTTTTCTAAATATGCAAGTTCATAATTTTCAAATTCTACCTTCCACATAACATCAAGAGTCAATTTTGTTAAATTCTCTGCAACTTTAAAATGCAGAACACCTCTCCTCCAGTTTCCAATAATAGTTTCATCATTTCCTTCTAAGGCCTTATCAGGAATTACTTTAGGCTACATATTCCTACCACATTCTTTTCAAAGAAATCTAGGTCTTTTCCACTAAGCATCTCACAATTCCTCCAAAAAAATACCCCTTACCCATTTATAAAACTGTGCCAGCATTTTCAGTAACTGCAAAAGCACCACTCCACTTCTGGCACCAAATTCTGTATTAGTCAGACAAAGAGGTGATGATGTAAAGTACCAGAAATCTGTTGGCTTTTATAAATGATATTTATTACAGTTACAAGGCCCTGAAGAGTCTAACTCAAGGTACCATAAGAGGTACTTTCTCACCAAAGATGGTTGCTGATCTCTGTGAGGGTTCAGCCTTCTTTATTCCTCTTAAGGCTCCATGGTCCAGGCTTCTTCTACTCTCAGCTGTAGGCTAGCATAGAGCTCACTTCTTTCAAGTCTCAGCTGTTCTGTTCTCTTCAAAAGGTCATCTGTAACTATCAGGTGAATGGCTTATCTCTCTCAATGGCGCCAGGATCAAAGTTCTCTGCTCTGTTTTGTCTATGGATCTTTCTCTTCTTTCCTCTGTGTCTTCTTCTATATCTCTTCTTCAGTGAGTGTCCATTTATATAGCCCACCAACGGGACTGGGATTAGCCTGAGTTATACCTTACTGACATGGTCAATCAAATCCCTAATCTTAACAAAATTTAATCACATAAATTTCAGCTGAAAATAATACAATTAAAAGGTTTCATGCCCAGAGGAAAAGGACATTTTTCAAACGTAATCTCTCCTTTTGGAATACATAATCTCAAACTGCCACAAAATGTGTATCCTATGTTTTTCCTATGATTGTATTTGCTCAGGATGGACCACATTCATAACTGGTTTTGATGAGACTTTGGACTTAACATTATTATTGAAATGGGTTGAGTCTTTTGGGCTGCTGTGGTAGAGTGAATATATTTTGTAAATGGGAAGAACATGTCTTTTTGGGATCCAAAGCACAGGTTGTGATGGATTGAATTATGTACCCCAGAAAAATAAAGCATTCTTAATTTTAATTAGTTCCCATGGGTGTTAACCTTTGTCAGCAGAATCTTTTGAAGATGTTTTTAGTTATGGTCTGACCCAATTTTATGAGGTTGGGCCTTAATCCTATCACTGTAGGCTTTTAAAAAAAGAATGCCCTGTGGATGAGTAGAAACTGGAAGTAAATATAACCCAGAAGAAAAAGGAAAGTCATTGTCCTGTGACAAGAAAGCCAAGGTACTCAAGGATTGTTGGTAGCCAGGAAAAGAAGTCTTCAGGGAGAAAGCATCAACTTGCTGATGCCTTGATTTTGGACTTCTTCTAGCTTCAGAGCTGTAAGTCAATAAATTTCCTTTGTTTAAATCAACCTACTGTATGATACATATCTTAGCAACCTGGGGAACTAAGACAAAGCACTTCCAGCTTCCATCTACCTCCTGGCACCAAAGTCAATGCAACATGCTTTAGACTTGTTATGGATGCACCTCATTTTGAATTTTCAATTATTCTTCAGTGTATCTTTTTCTACATGATTGTATTAGTCAGAGTTCTCTAAAAACCAACAGGAGAGACCTGTAAATATTATGAGAATTTATAAACTTGTCTCACATGATGGTGGGCCTGTACCTGTCCACATTCTCTAGTGCAGTCTGCATCCTGGGAAGTCTGATGAAGGTTTTCAATGAATTCTCCAGGAAAAATGGCTGGCCAAAATAGAGATGGGAATTTTCTCTTCTGACTTGCTGAAATCTTCACTTCTCCTTTAAGGTGTTCAACCGATCAGATGAGACATATCCCTTTGCTAAAGGCAATATCCTCAGTTAATTGCAGATGTAATCAGCCATAGATGCAATCTACTAACTAATGATTTAAGTCCACTAAATAACCTCACAGTAACAACCAGGCTTTTGCTTGCTTTGCCAAACAACTGTGCACCATTACCTGGCCAGGTTGGCACAGGAGCCAAACCATCACAATGATATATGACTCCAAATTTTTGTGAATTTGCAACAACCATTTTATTTTGTCTCAAGATTTTGTGAGAAAGAAATTCAGACAGGGCTTGGCTAGGTGTTTCTTCTGCTTCATGTGGCTTGGACTGCAGTCAATTTGTGATTTCATCTGATTACTGGGCTTGTCTGAAGGGTCCAAGACTGCCTAATTCCCATTCATGGAGTCTCAGAAGTGATACCTGGAAGATGTCTTCACAAGATTTCTCCAGCAAGATAGACTTCTTACATGACGTGCAGGACTTCTACTGTTAGAATATAGAGGCTATCAGGCCAGATAAGGGATATGTTCAGAAATGTCACAGTGATACATCCACAATCTTCTATCAGTAAAATTAGTCACAGGGTCTGTCCATCTTTGAGGGAGTGGAGAAATAGATACAACACTTGATGGGGGAGTGGCAAAGTCATATTACAGAACAGAATATCTGATGGAAGATATTGTTGCATCCATTTTTGGACAATACAATTTTGTACATTTCAAAAAGAGCATACTGCTAATGTCTGAGGGATCTGTAGTAATATTCATCTACTCTTATATTCCTGGTATTAGTCATTTGGATTTCAATATGGATCATATTTTCTAGAGGTTTGTCAATTTTATAAACAAATAAATAACTTTTTTGTACCAAATACATAACTTTCTCTTGATTACAGGTCATATTTTTTCTCCTTTATTTGTATGCGTAATGAATTTTTAAGAGATTTTACATTGAATATTTGGGTTCATACATTTTAGAGAATCTGTATTCTGTTGTCTTCTTCTGAGGATATTGAGTTTTGTTCTGGCAGATAGCTGAATTTTTAGTAAATATACTTTATCCCTAAGAGTTTTGAACTTTAGATTCTGTTAGGGTGAGTTTATTTTTGTTTTGATGTAAGTCTTTATAACACAGTCCTTAATTCTTAGATGCAGACCCAAATCTTGAGGCATATGACTTTTTTGTGTTTCAGTGGAAATTCTGAAGCATTTAATGTCACTCCAACCTAGCAGAATTTGAACTAGAGACATTTTCTATATATCTGCACTAAGAAGCTGCTGAAATTTCTGCTCACCTCTTTCAGGTTCTCAGCATTTTTTTCCCCAAGCTTATGCAATTCAGTAATCAGCTGAGTATTTGAGGGGAGTTTCAATGCAGATTTCAAAACTTCTCTTCTGAGAACTGTTCATTTCTAGTAATCTTCTCTCCATCTTTAACTTTTATGTCAAATTTTGTCTGACTTTTAACTTCTCAACCCTCTAAGATTTCTTTTTATTCTGCTTAAACTCTATTTCCCATAGAACACTCTTTACCACATAATACCCTTAAGGAATAGACAAATAATATGGAGGGTTTATTAGTATACAATATATTATCCTAGTTGCATGATAATGCTTTCTTTTGTAGCTTGGATAACAGAAGAAATGAGGCCAAAGTGGAATTAAATTCTATTTCATGACAAATCCATTTGAAGCCACCAGGAATTGTGACTAATGGTTCATTTTAATCTAAATACACACTCCCTATTGGTCCTTGGCCTTGGGGAATCCTATTAAATGTTATTTTAAGTAGCTTTCTGCTACTGTTATTCGGCTTGGTCTTCTAAATTAACAGCTTTAGTTGGCTTAGTGAAACATGGTATTCTGCCCATCAATGTATTTCATTCATCTTATATATCCTAGTAACCATATCCCAATACTAGGCCAAAAGTATTCTATTCCTTTATTAAGCCAAAACCTGTGTTATTTGGTAGGATCCACATGACCCACTTTAATTTACCCTTAGAATACCGATATAACCTTCTATAACATCATTCTCTTTCACTGTATTTATTGACTGTCCATTCAGTAAGGCTTGTTTGCCTGACCAAATAATGAGGCTGTGAGCCACAATGCATGAATCTATAAATATACAAACTTTGTCTGAGGTTTAGAACCAACTATTCCCTGCCCTGCTAATTATGCTGCTCATACACCTGGCTCTTGAGAGGATTTAACATCACATGCTTTGACCAAGATTTTACCATTCAGAGGGTGAAATTCAGCAGAATTCCATATTGAATCATGTCCTTCAATTTGGGGACTTCCATTGAGAAATCAGGTATCTTGTTTTTCTTTAGCAAGAAATGAATAATTGATTCATATCACTTAGCAAACTTTGTAGAAAATTGTGCCAGAGGTTTTATTTTGTTCTAAATGTTATGATTATGAATATGCTATAATTCTCCTGAGTTACCTCTCATGAATATTCTGTAATACTATTTCTATTTTATTAAGGAGCTTTGTTATGCTGCTCCATCATTTTGGATATGACCCTCTGATATCATCCATGGCATAAAAGGCACTTGTGATGCCACTGAGTGTGCCTCTATGAAAGTTCAATAACATGCCAGTAGTTATGTTTCAAATGGCCTGCATCTGGTCACTGTATCAGTGAATCATTGACTACCCCATCCCAGTATTTATCGCTGGGAAGTAGTATTAGTCTTTTGCCAGAATCTCCATTCTGCATATGTTCATATAGCAAACACTTCAGAAATCATCTGAGCATTAGGATTATGGGCTTCCAATGGCCTTGCCTAGGAAATTCCCCATTATAAATCTCTTAGCAGTAGTGTCACCTCCAAATAACTAGTATATGAAATGATAGGAATTTATTTAATACTATTTGTGGAATATCTCTAATGGTCATGACCTGATGTCTTTAATGGTTATTCCCAGAAACTTGACTGATTAGTTAAGACTTTGTAGTTTGGGTATACTGATCAGACCTACTTGGCTAGCAATATGTACCATTATATTAAATCCAGCCAATTGCTTTCCTAGATGATGTGGACTATGGTTATACCAATGAATTTTATGGAGGTTAGCCATTTGCTTTATTTTATTTACCATAAAATGTGTCCCCTGGTCAAAGATGATCATGAGTAGGATATAATGGGCAATGGACAATGGATTGCTGACAGAGAAGACAAGTACATACTCAGTATATAAGGAAACAAGGTGCTGTCAACTCCAAACTGAAGGGTTTCAACGAAGTAAGCTACCACTATGTAATTAGGTAGTTGTCTAAGATAATGATGCCATATTAGGGGTTCAAGCATTTTAGACATTCAGAAGTGACAGTAACCAGATCAGGCTTGGTGAAAGGTAGATTATGGTGTTCATTGAGCCCATGTATAGTGTTGATCTCTGCAACTGTGGCCATTTGACAAATAGGTCCACAAATGTGGTTGGTGAATAAAGTTGACCAATAACCACAAGACAGATGTTCCTAATGAGATTTTTGAGAGACTGCTATGCTGTGAATTCTCTTTTCACTTACATGGAAAACAATCACTGTTGCATTTGGTGCTCATTTGGAGAGAATCATCTATATACCACTCCTTCAGATTGCTTTGCATAATTTTTTCCATTTTTTTTCTGTCCAAGCCATCTAATGGCTTATCAAGCTTATTTAACATAATCCATGAGTCAGTGGTGATCCATAATTCACACTAATTGCATATGAAGTGGAAAACCTGATGTACTGCTTAAAATACTGCCTACTGGGAAGATTTTTCTTCCCCTCAATCTTTGACTGCCATCTTTGAGTGAGACAGTAGTTTAGCAGTTGTCTACTTTTGGCTGTTGCTGGCATACTTTATTATCCAGAGTTGTTCAAAGAAACAGAAATGACAAAATATTTATTATAGACTTTGGTTCAGGTGACCATGGGGCTTGAGAAATTTGAATTCTGTAGAGCAAGTTGCAAGTTGGGACTTTGATGAAGGTTTCAATGTCTGACCCAGCAGAAGCTGACTGACTGAATTAGAGATAGAAACTCTTTCTGAATGCTGAAATCATCAGTTATACCTTTAAGTCCTTCAACTGATAGCATGAGTCTTCTCTTATTATTAAAGGCAATCTTCTTTACTGATTGGAGATGTAATCAGCCTAGATGCAATCAAGTGACTAATAATTTAAATACACAAGTACCCTACTGGTAACAATCAGGCCAGTGTTTGCTTGATCAAACAATTGGACACCAAAACCCAGCCAAGTTGAAAAGTGAAATTAACCATCATACATATGCAGATTAATTCACAAACCAGGCTTGTTCTTAAATTTACTACCTTCATCCCACTGCTTACTTTGATTTAACATTTCTGTCATTTTAATAATTCCTTGAGTGGATATTTAGTGCATCGATTTTTCAAACTTTATTATTTTCTAATACATGCAAGTAAGGATTTGGCTGACTTTCACAAGCTTTTGGCTGATTTCACAAGCTTTGATACATTATGCTTTCATTATCATTAAGCTCAAAATATTTTCTGATTTCTATTATTTTATCTATGATTTATTTAGAAATGTATTTTAAATTTTCAAACATTTGGGATTTTTCATTTTTTTAAAACTTTTCTAGGTAATATTCCCGTTGTTCTGAGACATGCTTTATGACTGAGATTCTTTGATATTTGTTGAGAATTGATCTAAAGCTTCGAATATGATCAGTTTTGGTAAATGTTGCATGTGCACTTGAAAAGAATGTAATTGTTGGGTGTATTGTTCTCTTATTTCAATAAGTCAAGTTTGCTAATGAGGTTTTTTAAATTTTCTGTAACATTATGAATATTTTTTGTGCATGTTCTTGTAGTTACTGATTTTAGTTGTGCTAAAATCTCTCATTATTATAATTGATTTGTTTTTAATGTTAGGTCAATGATTTAAAAAATACCTTGAGGCTATGTTTTTAGATGTATTCAATTCACAATTGTTATATATTTCTGCCAAACTGTTTTTTTTTTAACATTGTAAACATTTTATCTCTGGAAATACTTCTTGCCTTGATGTTTATTTTTGTATATTATATTATTGTAGAGTATAATATCCTTCTTTTAGTTAGAATTTATGCTTTATATTTTCCATAATTTTATTTTCACTTTTTATACTGTTATTTAAGATGTTTCTTTTATAATGCTCATACCTTTGAGTTCCTTTTAAAATAGGATTAATAAACTCATTTATATGAAAAATAAAATTTATGATGTATATGTATTTAAATCTAGCATCTCCTATTAGTTTTGTGTTTATTATTATTATATATAATTAATTCAATTATATTTATGCACATAATTCCTCTTCCATTTATTCTTGATTCTTTCCTGTATTTCCTTGAGTCCAACTGAAGAATTTTTCTTCTTCCTGAAGATCACTGTCTAGTGATCCCTATATTATAAGTCTGTTGGTCCCAAATTCCTTCAATTTTTTTTTCCTTTCATCAGAAAAAGAAATCTTAACATTTTGCCTTCACTTCTGAAAGATGTTTCACTGATATATAAATAAACTGAAATTTATATTCATTTTACATTGTAAATATATCATTCTTTTATCTTCTGTTTTTATTGTTTATCTAGTTTTATTGTTATTTTCTTCATGCAATATGTCCTTAAAATCCAATCTTTGTCCTTTTTTTGTAGTTTATTATGCAATATCTTTTTTAATTTATCCTTTTTGAAAATTTATCCTGTTTTAATTTTATGCTTCTCAATGTTTAAAACACCCCATGAAATTACAGCTTGATTTCTTTCAACATTTGTAAAAATGTTTCTTCCATTACCTCTTCAAATAATTTGCTTATTTTCTTTATCTTCTCTTTGTGGAATTGTAAGTAAACTAACTATATATTGGAGCTTTGCATTGTGCCCTTTAATCAGTTTATGCTACATTATATATTGTCCATCTTTTTATTTCTCTGCTTAGGCCTGCATATTTTCTTTTAAACTCTCTTAGAAGAGAGAAAATTTACAAAGTTTCTTTTCAACTGTGTCAATGAGTTGTTAAATCCAACAATTTCTTTTTTAATTCAGCCTTTATATATTTTCCTTTTCAAATTTCTTTCAGTAAAGTTGTTAGCCATTTTTGTGTTTTAATTATTGGATTTTAAAAATAGTGTTTGTTTTAAATAGTGTTTTTTTTTTTTCATTATTTGAATCATCTATGAATATGTTTCTATTGCTCTTGCTTTTTAACCAAAATTTATCTTCACCTATGCTTTGTTTGTTTTATTTGCCAGATTTTATATTTTAAAATTTGTAGAGCTAATTCAATATTTTTGTTGATTTCATCCTCTTTATGATTTTAATTTTGTTTCTCACTGGCAGCTAGCTTTGAGGAAATAAATATCCCAGATACTTTAATTCAATCAAGGAATTAGATTATTCAAGTTGTGTTTTAAATCCCTTAAACACTAATTATTTTCTGTTTACTCTTACTTCAAGTAAAGCCTTATGTGGTCGCAAACCAAAACCGAGTCTTTTAAAAGGCTTCTCTTCCTTGGTAGAAAATGAATTCTATTTGTTTTTCCCCAGAGTAAAGTGTTCATAGAAAGTTCCATTAAGATTTTCAGGCATTCCTCTGTGGTATGTGGAATTAGCACATGGCTTTAAAGAAAAGAAACCACAAATGCAGTGCTTAGCTCTCTGGCTTCTCTTCTCTACAAAATATCAGCCCCAGAAATCTTTGATTACTTGTTATTTCTCTAATTCTTTTAAGCACATGCATTTTATGTTTTTTTTTTCTAGTCTTGTTGTTATTATTGGGAGATTTGGTGCAAAACAAGCTAACCTTGGTTTTCCAGGAGATAAATATAATATTTATATTTATTTTTCTAGTTTAGCAATAGATGCTTGTGAGAGAAAATTTCTATGGATTATTGTATATTTTGAAGCAATATATACATGAGATGTAATTTTCATTGTATTTGTCTTATTTACATATAATTTCAGTTTTGTGGCTGTTAAAGTCATTATCTGATCAAATAAATACTTATACCTTATTCAGATAAGCGTAAAGCATCAGGGCTTCTTTGCATTCACCTGAAAGCAAGATAGAGACATATGCCCTATGTTTATATTTGTTTTCTAGAGCTGAGTCAAAATTTTGTCCACAGAAACCTTGACCATATCAGCAATCTCAAATGATGATTTGGTCCACACACTGATAACACCATGTTGGTGAAATCTGAATCGCATGAAAATGAGGTATCAAATGAATTATTTGAAAGAAATTTCATGAAAATGAACTACCGCTTCATTAAAATTTTGGAAGATCTTGAAGTCAGGGACTTTTTTGCATAGTTCTTCAAATCAAGGAAAATTTTCAATGTATTTTGCCACTTACCAATATTAAAGGCACAGTGTTTGGATATACTCCTTAAATTTTATGATTAATGCATATTACATTTAGGACTGCTGGATTTAATGCATTTATTAGATAAGGTAAAAACTGCCATCTTTTAGTGGGGCCTTTCACATGATAAAGATCTTAAGCTAATTCAGATGGACATTTGTGTGTCTCTTTTATCTATTGTGCTAATGACCCAGAATATCCCATATTAAACTCAATATATGTGGAGATTGAGATGGTTGAATGGACCTATGATAAACCATGTTATGAAATAACAGTGAAAGTCCTTAGATATTTGAGGAAGAGAAAGTCACCTGTTGGAAAAGTAGCAATTCCTTTATTATAGAAACTATTGCTTAATGGGGATTGCACTGAAATTAAGGGTAAGAGAACATGGAAAAATAGTAGAGAAAATAATTCACAAATACCAACTTTGGCCTTGTAGCCAGTTGCAGGAATGGTGATAATGACTTCTGTATATACTTTCTTTAATTTTGTGATCTATCTATCTATATCTATCTATCTATCTATCATCTATCTAGCTTACCTATTAATAAAAATACTGTCTCAGCACAAGAAACATATACAAGTGAATCAGGCAAAAGAGTATGGAAGTAATTGAAAGCCTGAAATAAGAGTTGGACTATTTTAATTATGACCACAAAGAAGATAAGTGATTTGAATTCCCTGGTTAGGTGGACACTGAGGTACATTCAAACTTATATATGTATTTAGTGAGGAAATGTAAAAAGTTGAGGAACCAGTTTCAAGTTCTAGCCAAGTTGAGTTTTTATCCAACTGAGAATAAATTGATTAAATTAAGATACATACTCAGATCAAAATATAAATCATTATGTTGTGTCTACTCATGAAAGCAAATGTCATGTGTGTTTCAAAATAGAAAATCTTTATGGCTCCAGCTTATACAGATGAAGACTTTGATGAACAACATGCACCTCAACTCAGAACTACTGAGCTACTGTTACCTGTCCTTTCCAGAACCGTCACGTGTTCTTAAATTCAATCCATTCCTGTGGATGAAAACCCATTGTAAGTAGGACCTTTTTATGAGGCTACTCCAGTTAAGGAGTAGAACACCTCATTCAGAATGGGTCTTAATCTTTTTACGGGAGTCCTTTATAAACGGATTGAATACAGAGAGAGAGAGAGAGAGAGTGCTAGATAGAGATGATAGAGAGAGAGAGAGAGAGAGAGAGAGAGAGGGAGAGAGGGAGAGAGGTAAAGTCATGAAAGCAAGAAACTGAAAGCAATGAAACCTGGAAGAGAAGGGAGCGATCAGCAAACCCTGCTACATGCATTGCCATGTGGCCGAGAAGCCAGGGATCTCCAGCAGCTGGTCTTCAGGAAGAAAGCATCACTTTGATCATGTCTTTATTTAGACATCTTTCCTGGACTGTAATCATAAGCAAATAAATTCACATTGTTTCAACTAAGCCCATTCCATGGTATTGCTTTGAATGACTTAGGAAGATGAAACAGCATGTCAATTTCAGTATTATTCCCAGTCTCTTTGTTCTCGGTCACTATGCCTTTAACAGCTAGTATAAGTCTGTCACATGGTGATATGGTTGGATAGGGGAACCTCAGATTGGTTCTCACTTCATTTGAATGAAATATTATTTTCATTACCTATAGATTTCCTTATATGATGATTAAAAATAATTTTCCACTTCATTTTAAGTTTTTCTTTTCACAT
>JAQZBX010020397.1:0-22856 GCA_029593785.1 Cabassous unicinctus
GTTTAAAAGGCTTTCTTCCATTGAATTGCTTTGCACCTTTGTAAAAAAAATCAGTTCGGCATATTTGTGTGGGTCCATTTCTGGGTTCTTTATCCTGTTCTGTTAATCTATGTGTCTATCCCTCTGTCAATACCATACAATCATGGTATAGCTATATATTAAATCTTGAAATCAGATAGACTGCTTTCTTTTACAAAATTATTTTATTCTAGTTTCTTTGCCTTTCCACATACATTTTAGAAAAATCTTGTATCTACAAAAAAAATCCTGATTTTTAAAAATAGGAATTGTGTTAAACCTGTATGTCAATTTAGGGAGAAGTGACATCTTTACTATGTTGAATGTTCCAATCCATGTGAGTATGCCACTCCGTTTACTTAGATCTTCTTTGTTTCATCAGCATTATGTAGTTTGCAGTTTACAAGTACTGTGTGTGTTTGGTTATATTTACACTTAAGTATTTTGTGTGTGTGTGATTGTAAATCACATTGTACTTTTAATTTTGGTGTCTATTATGTTCACCACTAACATAAAGATTTATGTATTTGTATATTGATCTGCTTTCCTGCAACCTTACTGACATTGCTTATTAGTTCTAGGAATTTTAAAAATACATTGGTGCAGTAGGATATGGGCTATAATTAGTTCATAGTTTGTTACAAGTGTTTCACAACAATGCAAGGTGTTGGTGGTGGGGTGATGTATGGGAGCCCTGTACGATAATACGCATGTTTATTTTGTAAGTTTACTTTTACTATACACTTAATGTTTATGTATGTGCATGTATGTATGATATGTCAGTAAAATTTTATTTAAAAATACACTGGTATACTTAGACCATTTACATTTAATGTAATCTGTGTGTTAGGTCTTAAGTCTGCCTTTGTATTTTCTGTTGTGGCTTTTGTTTCTCTGTCCTCATTTTCCTGATTTTTTGTAGATGACTTGAACATTTAGAATTCCATTTTGACTTATCTATAGTGTTTTTTTAATATATTTTTATGTAGCTTTTTCAAGTTGTTCTATTGAATATATGTATGTAAATAGTTGTTCTATATACATATCACAATCTACTTGTGTCATTTTACCAATTTGAGTGGAGTGCAAATATCTTACCTCCCTATACATCCTTTTAGTCTTCCCTGTTTATAATTGTCTTAAATATTTCCTCTATATACATACAAAACCACATTAGACAGTGTGACATAATTTTTGCTTCAACCAAACATAATTCAAAAAACTCAAGAGAAGGAAAGTCAATTGTATCTACCCATATTTTTGTTTACCATGTTTTCTTCTTCCTTCCTGATGTTTTAAGTTTCCTTCTTTTTATCATTTCCTTTCTGGTTAAAGAACTTCCTTGATTCTTTTTGGGTAGGTGCAGGCAACTCTTACTTCTCCATCTGAGAAATGTCTTGATTCCCCCTACATCCTTGAAGGATATTTTTATTGTGTATAGGATTCTGGATGGACAGTTCTTTTTCAGCACTTGAAAAATAAGACACCTCCAATTGGCCTCTATAGATTTTGACATCTATTGTCATTTGGACTGTTTTTCCCCTATAACTAATGTGTCATTTCTCTCACCATTTTCAATTTTTTCTTTTAGTTTCTCGAAATTTGATTATATAGTGTGGATTTGTTTATCCTGTTAGGAATTGATTCAGCATTTTGATTCTGTAGATTTAAATCTCTTGAATTTTAGGAAGTTTTTAGCCATTATTTCAAGTGCTCTTTCAGCCCTCCCTTACTTCTCTCCTTTGGGACTCCAGTGACACAAATGTTAGAGCTTTTGTTATAGTTCCAGAAGTCTCTCAGGCTTTGTTTATTTTTACCCTCAGTCTATTTTCTATTGTTAAGATTGGGTAAGTTCTACAGTTCTATCTTCCAGTTCACTGATTCTTTCCTCTGACCCCCTTCATTGTGCTGTTGTGCCAATCCATTGAGTTCATTTCACTTGTTTTCTTCAGTTCAAAAAATTTCCATTTTTCTTTTCTTTGCTGAGACTTGCATTTACTGTCTCATGGGTTTGAAGGCTAGAAGTCCAAAGTCAAAATGTCAGCAAAGCCACGCTTTCTCCCAGGATCAGAAGCATTCTGGTGATGGCAGTCCTCCATCACATGATGATGTCCTTGACCTCTTCTGCAGCTCTGACTTCTGGCTTCTCCTGGTTTCTGGTCTCTACTGTGTCCAAATTTCCTTTTTTTATAAGGCTTTAAGTAATACAGATTAAGATTCATCCTTATTCAATTTGGGCACACTTGAACTAATAACATCTTCAAAAAGTCCTATTTTCAAATAGGTTCACACCTAGAGGACTGCAGAATAACATGTGTTTTGTTGGGGATATGATTCAGTCTACCACTCTTTGCTGAGATGTTTTACTTCTTTGCTAAGACTTTCTATTTTTCTCATTTGCTTTAAGCATTTTTATCATTTTTTTTAAGTAATTTTATTATGGCTGTTTTAAAAATATTTTGTCAGATAATTCTTACATCTATGCCCATCATGGTGTTGGCATCTATTGTTTCGTCATCCACCTTGGGACCTTGCAGTTTCTTGGTGTGATGAGTGATGTTCAACTATTTATATTGTTAATGAGACTGTTTCTTTGTTGTTGGTTTTTGTTTTGTTTTGTTTTGTTTTTTGAGGTACCAGGGCTTGAACCCAGGATCTCCTACATTGGAAGCAGGTGCTCAACCACTGAGCTATGCATGCTCCCCTTGGCATCTTACTTAAACTTTTTGTTATACCTGGCTTCCTCTGACACTGCTTTGGCAGGGGAAGTGGAGAATGCCATCTCCCACTGCCAGGTGGGTGTAGAAGCTTAGGTTCTCCACTAACTCTCCACTGACACCCAAGGACAGTGTGGCTTATTACTGCCCTGTTGGAATGAAGTCCTGGTTCACTCTAACAGTCTTAACAAGGGATCCATGACCTTGAATTTAAATTTAAAAGAACTATTCTTGTGGGGACGTGTTGGTGCACGTGTAATGTATTTATTAAATAATACACAGTATAGTGTGGACTTAGTAAGGGGTCCGTGGAACAAAAAATGTTAAGAACCCCTGCTCTAACACCATCCCAGCAGGAGATTAGGATTCCCCACTCAGTCTTTGCTGGTGTGGGTGGTGGTAGGGCCATAGGTTTTTCTGTGGTGGTGAACTGGTGTAGAGCAGCTACTGCCTAAAATTTTAATTTTCTGTCTTTGTAGCCTGCCCATTTCCTGTCCTTTGGCTAAAGACAGGCTTTTTGTTGGGGCTTTGTCTGTACTTGTTGGCATTTCCAGGTTGCAGGCTTCTTCAGCTCCAAATCAGGGATATTTGCGGGGGGAGAAAATTCAGTGACTTCCATCACCATGTCATTCCTCATATCCTGAGGTCCTTAGCCAGTAGTCTGCCTTCTCACATTTCTTATGAAAGTTTTATACATTAGTGCAGAGTTTTTAGATGTATTTAGGGGGAAGAATAGGGAAAAGTACATCTACTCCATCCTCAGAGAAACAAAAGCCCACAGTAGTGAATTTTAAAATATGTGTATGGAAAAAATGTTTTGCTTGATAAAAAATACATGTGTACACATTTACTTTACAAAAATTAAAAGCATACTTCCATCATAGTTCATATATATGTATAACAAAAAAACAAATGGCAAAAAAAAAAAGTCTTCCAGAATAGAACCAGGTTGTAGATGGCCAAAAGCCAAGTAGTGAAATTTATAAGCTAACAGGTAGGAGATAAGAAGTTTAGTGTTTGAGCCAGGGAATGACATAACAAAAGGATCTTCAGAAATCATATGGTTGAATGGAATATTGGTGGAGGAACCAACAAGCATTGGTTTGATGGTTAAACAAGAGCCTATTTGGCCCACCAAAGTTCATCAGACATGCATTCAGCATCAGATATGAACCTAAGACACTGAACTACCCATGTCCCCTGCTACAGCTAGAAGGAATGCTGGAAAAACGGAGGCTAAGGCCCTGCCCTCCTGTTGACCCATCCTTCTGCCATACTAAGGAATTTACCCCACTCTTAGGCCCCAGTCAGATGACTGGTAACAGTTAGCTTATCCGCCATCTGAGGATAGGCTGAGAGTACCCTCCTTCCCAAGCACAATATAGTGCAATTTAAAGTACCTAACTAGGCTACACAGCACCTGGCACATTAGAGCTTACTATCTGTTGAACTGTCATTTCAGACAGTCTTCCTGAACCCATCTTGTTCATCTCTCTGAAACCAGGTATTGGCCGTACACATAAAAATATAGAGGTGGGTGCCACCCCAAAAGTAGGGCCAGAAGTAATAGAAATATTATTTTAGAACAGAAAGGGCTGAGGGGTAGAGGCATTGCAATTTATCCCAGTAAGACTGATAGGGAAAGGCTTGAAGAGGGATTGGGGATTTCCTGACATTTGAGGTTAACATTTAAAAATCAAGGGTCAAAAACAGGGCAGCAAGAGATGAAGAATACATACAACCACCCATGCTCCTGAAGTGATCCACAAAGAAATGTGTTTCCCCCCAACTGAATGTCAATCTTACTCTCCTTCAAGTTCCAGGTTAGAATACTGGAAACTTAAAAGTTAGCAAAAGGTGAGAACAAGTCTCTCAACCTGACACATGTCTATGGCATTAATGTCAGCAAGATAAAAACAATATTGATTTGGTCATGCTATTTACAAGCCATTGCTATAGAAGCACCGACTCCTCCCCCCCCCCAACCCCCATTTCATAGAGGCAGCAGAAGAAAAGGAAATACCTTCCTTAATCCTTAGATGGCAGGGTCTCCAATTTCCGATTTCTGCCTCCCCTATAAGTGACCTGGTTCTCCTAATGCCTTAGCATCTACCTCTTCTCCAACTACTTCCCCCAACCCCACTCCACCCTCTCCTTTTAGAAATGAGCACAGAATAGGTACTGTTCTTCCAGGGCTATATCTGAAATGCTGTGTTTCCATTTCAATGGCCACAAAGGAATGAAGGAAAATGTTGACCTCAAGTTTGTCAATATTGTAAGTGATTAGAAACTCTTTCTAGAGCCAAGCTTAAGAAAAAGAATGAGGACATGATTTAATTTAGCTTTCTCTTTTAATCAAAAACACACTGTTACAGAGTTCTCAGGAAAGGTTCAACTATTTTTCAGCCACAGACTTCAACCAGGCAAAAGTATACGGAAAGCCACAAAGGAACTATCGGCGCTTCAGCTGACCAGTTTTCCCAAAGGCAGAAGCTAAGTGTGCCTCTCCTCTGGGTTTTGGAATAGCTGTATTCATCAGACTTTGGAGCAGGAGACAGGATGGGAAATACTGCCACCAATTCTGTCTCCAAACTTCCAATCACCTCTTTCAAACTGGACTCTGCAGCTCACCAGGTTCATACTCTTCCCTTAAATCACATGTCCAAGCCCAATACTTGGAGGAAGTTTAGCCATGTTTAGTCTTTTAATCAATCCAAGCCCATGAGTCCTTCTATCAATGACAAGCAGCTTTGGCAAGAGCAGTTGGTTTCACCCCTTCCTCTCCAGCTACCACAGAGCTGGCCTCTACCAGGACTCTTCAGCCCTCTACCCCACTCTACCTCCAAGGAAGGCTCCCCAGGTCCTCAAAAAGCCAAGGTTCATTAATTTTGCTCATCCAGACCAGGGTAGACTGGACAGAACTCTGAAACAAATGCTCCAGACAGAAGTCTTTTGATCAAAATGGACCTAAAAAGAGCCAAGAATAAAGTGAATAACCATTCACTGTTTGTTTTCTTGAGTTATATAAACCTTTGTAATTGATGTAATTCAGAGGAATGTCTGTTTTGAGCATAGGAGAGTTCAAAAACTAAAGACTCAAAGTAATGACCTGTAATATCCACTGGGCCTTAATAGGTTTTCAATCCATTTTAGTTGGAAAAAATTTACCAGCACATAGCACTTAGGAGGATTGTGTCACACACATAACCAACCCAAGAGCTAGAATGTCATGGCTCAAAGAAAGCCTTAATCTGTTTAAGAGAGACAATGGAAAAACTGTGGCTCCCCCTCTACCAATTTTTTTTTTTTTTAAGTATTTTATTGCAGCCTCCAAGGTGGTGCTAGGCCTTTGATTAAAATTTAGTCTTAAGGACATATTATGTAACTTCTGTCCATAGAAGAATACTAATAAAATACCAAGCCTAGTCTCATTTGAACAACATGGAAATAAGTAAAAAGGCCCCTCAAACAGCAGAATAAAGATAAGGAAGAAATAAAAAACTGCTGCAAGGTAGGCAAGGTCACTTAGAATTTCAGAGCTGGAAGAACTAATCTAGTCCAACTCCCTCATTTTACAGATGAGGTAACTGAGGCCAAGAGGAAAGTATATGACTTGCCCAAAGTCATACAGCAAATCAGTGGCAGAGCTCAAACCAGAGAGTGTAACCGTCTGGCCCTAGCCCAGAGCCATTCATTAGTTTCAGGTTGAACAAGAACACTGGCTCTGAGACCTCTTGAGAGAGTATCCTAAATAAACTTTGTGCAAAGTATCTACATAAATGGAGAGAAATGATTGTCTTCACCAGCGTTTTCTCCTTAGTCTTTTCTGTATTAAAAAAAAAAAAAAGTTTCAGTCATTATTCAAGTCTGATGTTTTAATCCCTGAAAGCATCAGCAATTATTTTAGCTACTCCTTGGGGTGGGAATATCAGACCTTCAACTCTTAAAAAGGCACCTATAGGTCAAAAATATCTGCAAAGGTGAGGAAGGCAGAGATACGGCTTACAAGATCCTAATTTGGTAACCCGTGTACCCCAGTTTTTATATGAGCAGCTTCAAGTAGAAGCGATGAAACCTTTCAAAACAGAAAATAGGAATATGGCTCACTTCTCTCTACCTTACCTACTTGAAACCTAACAAGAATCAGGAAGCACTCAGCAGTCAAACTGATGGCCAAATGCCAATGCACTGAGTCCTTTTCAACATTTTACAGCAAAGTTTCTTGGGTCCAGTCCCAGAGTTTATACTTCTGTTCTAAAGAAAATACTAGCAAGTTTGGTTATCTGGTTTCCTTGCCCAAGTAGTTAAAAACAGTGACTCAGAAATGGAACAGGAAAGTACTAAGGGGAGGCATAGTAACAACCACACATTAAGAGGTAACTTTCACAAAGGGAGCAGACTAGACTAGGAACAGGGTAAAGAAACTAAAAATTGGAAACCATAGCAGCCTGGGACCATTTAGTAAAGATGAAATAGTGCTGCCTGTCTTAGCATCCTCTGAGGTCCACAAAGACAGCTAATTACAAAAAAGAACTTATATCTGATATATCCTCTGATATACATATTAAATAACTCCGTCAAAATTGGCTAAAATTAAAAAGACATAGTGTTTAAATAAGGCAAGTTTGGGTTATGTGGAAAATCCCATTCCACAGTGGCACCAGATAAACAAGATAAAGAACCTAGCAATGCTGGGACAAGAAATGAGACAAGGTTGGGCCACTTTTTATGTCCTTCCTAGTATCTTAGAAGGGAAGAAACTTCCTAGTTGCCAGAAAAAGATGGAAGACTTGCATAAAAGAGTCTCACAGCCTATTCTCTAAATCTTGCAAAGAAGGGTTTAGGAGACTATTTACAGGTGCAACAAGATGGATTCTGCCTTTAGAACAACAACAACAACAACAAAAAAGCATGTCTTCATGCTAAGTGTTATGTATTAACTTTTCAGCCAAGCCCCACCCACAAGAGTTGTTAACTGACTTTACAGGTATTGTTTTCACAGGATAATTTACCTCACTAATCTAAATTCTCCATTTTCCCCATCTACTATTCTTAAGTAAAATGCCAGAAAAATAAATTGATGAAGGGAACACACTGCAGAAAAAAGTATTCTGCCCTACTCGGACAATAAAACTACTTCTTCCAAAGGGTCTCAAAGGATATGATTGACTTTGCACAAAACAGCTAGTGACTAACAATTAATCAATTACCACCAAACCATGAGTAGAAACTTATATTCTTCAACCTCCACAGATTCTTAAGGAACATTATGAGAAAAGGTAATTTTTCCCTTCCCCAGATGGGCACAGTCAAAAAGATAGCTGCAAATCATCCTTCTACAAATGGCAATAAATTTTTAGAATAATAAGATATTTATCATCTGGAAGACAAGAAATTTTATTTTGCCTTCAAAATTTCAATTACAAATACCATTCCTCACCCCTACACCAAACTCATCCCTAAAAAAATTGATTTTTAACTCTGAAATACAACACAGCTATTGTGTTCAGTTTACCTGGATTTTTCAAGTATGGTTATCCCTAAGCCATACCATTCCATTCAACCTGTACACTTGTACTGTTTACAGTAGGAATGGGTCAGGCAAACTAAATGAGATTAAGTCAAACACAAATGAGCAATGTTTCCCAAAAAATAAGTTAATATGGCAATGATTATCATTATCTTTTTGTACCAGGGGGAGTACACTGTAAAAAACAATTCTATATCCCATAAAAGAAAAGAATCGACTCCTTGGAAAATGAATGCAACATCATTAAGGATTCCCTTTGATAATGCACTGAAAGGCACTGGACAAAAGAGGAATGGGCCTCATACTGGATTTTAAAGGTAAGTACTTGGTTCCCCTCTCACTCGGCTTTCACTGAAATCCAACATTGTGAGAGTTTCTGACATGTAAATTAGCTAGAGAAAACCCACCTAAAACCATGTCCTCAAAATAATCAGATTCTGAGAAATGCAGAAATTATTTTACCCTTAAAATATCCATAAAATTTAAAATCTAGTATTCCTTAGTCTTACTCAAAGATGACTACCTCTAAGAAACAGAAATACGGTTTACCAACAAAGCTCCCTGGAGTAACTGATTTTAACATTCTACTAGATGTTTTCTCAAAAGCATGCAACTGAATCTAGGTACAAATGAAAAGCTATTAATAACTAGAAATACGTCTATATTTTTTGGCTGTTGGTAGAAATAAGATGGGTGACTTGGCCCCAAAGACAGACTTGTTAGCAAATATTCTCCACATACTTTCTCCAGATGATTAAATATAAAAATCTTCCTTAAAGTAGAAAAAGAGGCAACAGATTATATCACAGAATGATTATGGTACTAATCAAATAATCTAGATTTAAAAAAAAAAAAAACTACTGTTATTCCAAAACTCTGTCCTCTCACTACCATTCTTCATTCACAGTAAAATGGACCTAAAGTCAATAACTCCTAGAGAATAAAGACAACTTTTTAAAAATCTGCCAATAAAACTTAAATCATTAAATTGTTACAGGTTAAAACTAGTCTTAAACCCAAGAATTTTAAGTACTCCTTTGAGTACAAATGAGTTTTGGTAGAGAAGTTATTTACAAAACAGGATACATGTAGCTTGAATTAAGATCTATGTTTTAATCACTGCAATAAGCAAACTCAGTGGTTTCTAAGATGGTCTTATTAAGACCTTCTGAACAAGGAAATAGAAGATTTACTCATTTAAGTTGCTATAAGGATGACTATCATGCGTGTTTGTCATATCTCAAACTTAAAACACACACTTAAAAAATTTACAAAGGCCCTCCAAGCAAAAAAGTTTAAACATCTGAAAGATAAGCTTTGATTTTATTTCATACTATTTATCCTGCAGATAACCTATTTATCTTGTAGATAATCAGGCCTATTTTTGCTACAGTAAAAAATAACCATCTCTACACATGATTCATAATGTCCATGGGGAAGTCCTGGTAGAGTATGAGGGAAAAAACCAAAGCTGCCCAATAGTACTGGCTGTTGCCTGTCATTTAATAGAAGGGGTCTCACCACTGAAACTGGACTCAAAAGTGCAAAAGGGGTGAAAAAAATCTTAAAAATCAAATCTAGAATTCAACTTTGTATGTTGAGATTCAGTTTTATTTTTACTACTAGCTAGGTAAAAAGCATACATATTGTGTCTGTGGTACAGTCAATACATCTGCAACTTTTCTACTTAAATTCTCTATACAAAGTCACTGCCAATTGATATGGTCATTGATGGTATAGGGCTTAGAATAACCAAAAGGTATAAAAAAGTCTGCAGTCTTGCCCCAAGATTAAAAAAAAAAAAACAAAAAAAAAAACAACTGAATTTTAAACAATGTTATAACATACATACATGATTTAAACATTGTAAGAAAAAAAAATCACACATCAAATCAAGTACAAAAATATCCAAACTACCTATTATGAACTGCAATGTTTCCATTATTCTGCACAATATTTAACAAAAGAATTTAGCAGTTTCCAAAATACTCATTATTTAGTTTAAGCATTGCCACCTTTGCAGAACAATAAGATATTAGGTAGAGTGACACTGCTTTTAGTGTTTTTGTTTTTAAAAAATACAAAACCTTTCCCTATGAATTAATGAAGGAAAGAAACCTCTCCTCTAGGCTTCTTAGTAACCAACCTTGTGCCTACAAATATAGAAGAATACATCTACTGTTTAACAGGGGAAAATTATAATTCTTGATAAACAGTTATCCAATGAGGATAACAAATATAATTTTAAATGATACTTCTTTGCCTGGTAATTTTAAGGAATTCTCAATAAACACACAGATTAGTATTAGTGTCTTCCCTTGGCAATAATAAAACCGAAGTGCAAGACAATCTGAACTGAAATCATCTTCACTAGTTTAACTTGCAAAAAAACGACATTCTGGATAAAAGGTTATAGTACATTACTATCTTATTTTTTTTAACAGAGTAAAGTTGCTCATGGTAAAATTAACTCACCCACATGGCACAATAATTTGGAGTAAAGTATGTTAACAATAACAACTTGTACACAGAATAACATAGGTGAATTAACTTTGAGAACTTCTCTGCCTTTAAAATCAGCAATATTGAATTTATTTTGTAGAATAACACACATATCTATGTTCTGCATATAAAAGGTTCTAAAGACATTTTAAAGGGCTATATTTTCCAGCATTGGAATGATTCCTTCATATATAACTGGTGAAGATTTAATAAGAATGTGTTTTTCCTGATCTTCAAAGCTCTGGAGCCATGCCTAAAAAGTTCTAAATAGAAAAAAAATTGTTTAAATCCAGTTTCTGTCTGCTAGGAGCAAGGCAGCAAACATATTTTTCAACCCTTTATGAAAAGATAAAGCAGAACAAAAGTGAAATATATCTTCAGATTATAAACAGGATTGTATTTTATAGTCCACTATCCTGCTACATTAAGGGCCCAACAGTAAAAGACCTCAGTCTAAAGGTTGTGGGTCTGCAATAGGCATGGTGTGAAGTACTTCATCTAGGAGTTGGAGGGCCCGGTGTAAGTGAATCTCAATCCAGCAAGGTGTTTCTTTGATACTCTGTCTTGGGTAATCCGGTCCCCAGCCTTTCACAAAACTCATCCTGAGTATGCATAAGCGACGAAGGTCATCAACACCAATTCCAGCAGCAGCTGACAAACCTAACAGAAAAGATTTAGAAGACATCAGATAGACAGGCTGATCTCTTCCCCATCCTCCCTACATTCTTATATTAATAAAGTGACCAGCTTTCTTTAATTCATTCTCCTCAGCATACAACTTCTCTGTCAAAGTGCCAAGAAGTAACTGTAGATCTAAACTTTATAGGGACCAAAAACTTTTGGTTAGGACAGTTCACATTCCACATGTGTCTTCTAGCTACCACCAATAACAATATAAATTACCACAATCCACAAACACCCCACCTATTTTTCTCTTTAGAAGTAGAGGTGAAGGGATAAGAAACAATTTGTTTTAAAGAGGTAGTGCATATCCAGAGGTTGGTTATAAGAACCGTAATGTCTGTCCAAACAGCTTAGTTCAGTGAGACATGATTATCAACAAGATAGTTAATATTCCCAGTTCTACTAAGACTTCTTGGAAGACCCAGTTGATGTTTTTGCAGTGTAACAGAAATAATGTGCTCAATATTATTCAATGGGGGCAGTAGATGAAAATGAGAAACTTAATACTTCTAGATTCTTTAGTAAATGCTGTTTATAACATTAAAACTAGGAACTTAATTAATGGTTTAGATGCCCAAAATTTTAAAAACCAAATTCTCTAAATGAACATGCCTTATCTACTACCTCTAAATTGGAAACTCCTGAACATAATTCACAATGGAGACTCTGCATCTAATTTTCCAGTCAGAACATACATATAGTCAATGTGCATTCACCAATATTACAATGAAACTAATGGGAGGAATTTGCATGTACTGTAGAGAAACCTGCAGGGCCACTGCAGTTTTCTTAGCCAGTGTGATTTGCTTACCACACTGAAGAGGTTAAGAACAGGGGTTGAATGAATCACTAGTTATGCCTTCAGACGTGGAAGATGGGTGCCACGTGTTTCCATCATAAAAGTCTATAGTCAGGAGTTTAACTCTGCAGTAAAAAATTCCCCATCAGTGTGAAACCTGGCACACAGTTCAATTTTACCCTAAAATTAAAAAAAAGTCTACAAGTTATCAAAATACCACCCTCACTTAGTTTTTCTCCATGCTTAGCTAATTTTTTTTTTTTTTTTTTTTAAATGGAGAGATGCCCAATTCTGAAACTGAAATATGCTTTCCTTACTAGAATAAAGCCAAGCACTTCAGTGATTACAACCCACCCTGGCTGGTGAGGCAGGAATTATAAGTATCAACTAAAAAGGGGAGGTGGATCAATGTAATATAACAATAACCCCCTTCCTCCTTCTTTATCCGTACTCCCTTTCTGATATAAAAATAATGAAAACAGGGCTTTAGGCAAATGGAAACTATTACAAAAGAACAGTTTTTACAAATTCAAAATTATCATCATCCCAGTTAAAAACAAGTTAATTTCTATTATTGCTTAAAGTAACTAATCAATTGAATGAATCAAGATAAAACGCCAACTATGACACTTTTTTAAAAAAATCAAAAGCATACTTACTGATAGCTGGAGCTATTCCACCTACTGATCCTGGGCCAGGGATGTTTCCTGCAACGGCTGCTGCCTGGGCGGCAGCTGCAGCTTGTGCAGTGGCTGCCTGCTGCTGCATCTGACGATGACACTGGCGCAAATCAAAGACCTTTAAATGAAATAAAGTATAAATTTAATGTTATGAGTCCATCAAAAAAGATCCTATACATCAAAAGTCAATGCGTAATTTATTTAAAACTCATGGATTCATTTAGCTGTCACAAGAAAAAAAATTAAGAAGTTTTTTTTTTAAGATTGATTTATTTATTTATTTATACCCCCCTTGCTGCTTGTGTTTTGCCGTGTCCATTTGCTGTGTTTTTTCTGTGTCTGCTTATCTCCCCCTTGCTGTGAGGTCTTGCTGCATCAGCCCACCGCGCCGCGCGCGCGGGCCGGCCTGCCCTCACAAGGAGGCCCCGGGAAGCGAACCCAGGGCCTCCCATATGGTAAACGGGAGCTCTATCCATTGAGCCACACCCACTTCCCAGGAACTTTTTATTTTTATGTAGATTATAATTGGTATAAAACTAGTTTAGGAAAGGTGGCTTGGAGCTCACACCAAAAGACAAATTTCACTATCAGGATAGCACTGGTTGCCACATGACTCTGTTCTTTTTCTAGTTCAGTGTAGATCAGTTGTTATTCTAGTTTTGAAAAAACACCCATCTATGAAAAATGAATGATTAAGAAATCACCCCCAGCCTTTCATATAAGTAAATTGCTGGAGAGTTTTCTTCATGATGGAGTTGATGGTGTTGGTCACATTACCATCTTCTTTTCTTTATCTTCCTGCATCATTCTTGCTATTTGGAGGAGTGATAAATGACATTATTACCATATAATGACAAACGATAAATAATGACAAATGATAAATAGTCATATAGTGATATGACTATCACTATATAAAAAATATCTACATTTTTCAGAGATGCATACCAGAGTACATAAGGCAAAACAATATATTTAGGGCTTGTTTTAAAATACTTAAAAGAAGAAACAAAAGAAAAAAGAGATCAAGCAAATGTAAAATATTAACTACTGAAATAAGATAGCTATATGGAATTCACTCAACTATTTTTTACTCTTTGAAAATGTTCAAAATTTTTTTTTAAAAATGTTCTAATGATGATTGAAGTGATGAATGCACAACTATGTGATTATACTAAATACCATCATTGTACACTTTGTATGAACTGTATACTTTATTAATATGTATCAATAAAATTGATAATTTTAAAAATAGGCTAACTTCAAACCCCATCACTGCTATCTACTAACTGGGTAAATTTATTAATCTCTATGGAGCTTCAATTTTCTTATCTATAACATGCTAAGTTATACTTTTATAGAGCTGTTGTAAACTTGGCATAGTATACAGTAAGCTGTCAATAAATGTTACTTATCATTTTGTTTCTGGCATCCTCTGTAGTTATTTACCTTTACCTGAGGTAAAGTAAAGTTCATAAGTAATTTCAGTGTTCTTTATTATCCAAGCCAAGGACTGGAATATTAAAGAAGAGACTGCTACTTCTACACTTATTCTCAAGAAAACGCAAAAATATTCTTTCAATAAGCAACAATTAGGGATTCTTCCTGTAAATCACATTACATTTCCACAAGATAACACTACAAAAATAAAATATGGAACATTAATATCCATTGACAAATCTAAAATAAATACCTTAGAAAAAATTTGTAAAACCATCTTCCTAAAAATAATATATTTGCTTATATGTGCATTAAAAAAAAAAAACAATGCAAGAGTAAACAAAATGTGGTCAGTGGTCACCTATAGAAGTTGTGGGAAAGGAGGACAAGAACAGGGTAGAAGCAAGGCTGCTCAATGAAAACTTTTTATTTCTGAACCATATGACTACATACTCTATTCAAAAAGTAAATTAAATTTTTAAAAATCCTCCTGGTATGCACAAAACACAAATGTAAGCAAGCACAATTATCGATTGAAAATAAAAGAAATCAAAGAATGCCTAACTTACTACTTTGTCAAAAATTTTTAGGATCCAAAGCATCAGTTTTCAATTAAATTTTCCTTGAAAAAAAAAAAACACTGTCTTTAACCAAGGTATTTATATGACCCACAAGCGCATACAAATAACATAACAAAACCACTCTCTCCAAACAACAAATCACATTCCTATTTACTTATTTCTCTACTCAATACCTATCTCCTCAGAAAGTCTTTTCCAAATGGCATCAATGAAGGAGAAAGCTTAGATTATCCCATTCTCTGAAGAGATATGAATGTCAAATGTATACATATGTCCTAAAAGACTTCAAGACGGAGAGTATGACAAAGGCAGGTTTTAGAAATCAGAGATCCCACAATGCCAGAACAGAAACGACTACTTTCTCATGAGTTCCCAACAGTCTATTAGATTTCTACTTTTGAACTTTTCCACTGGGCTATGACCTCTTGAAGGCATTACCTAACACAATACAAAGCAGAGCCTCAAATATTTTAAAAGCTGAATAGCTCTACAACCATTTTTTTTAAACCACCACGAAATAATGTAAATATGTTATCTTTTTTTTCCCACTTTTTTTATTTTTTAAAAGATACTTCAATTACACATATGTAATCTTAATACCTGGATTAAAACTTACTTACAAAATCCCAGGTTCAGATATGCCTTCCACATTAAGATTACACACACACACACACACACACACACACGCAGCCATGAGTCTTTAAAAATAACCAAGTGGTCCTTACACATGGGTTCTCTACCATGTTGGAAACAACTGCAATTATGACTATTCTAACAGCAGCAGCATGTATTACAGGTAACCACAAAGCTCAAACAGAAATATTCTCGCTTTTATCTGCAGATGTAGTAAAAATGACTCATTAGGCACCCCTGCAAACCTTCCTTCATAGTGAATTATTTAGGTAATTATAGTATCAAAACCAGAAGACATAATTATTGGCTATACTGCTAACTGAAACCTTCATACTATTATATATATATACAGATCCATTATATATACACAGATTTCATCAGTTATACTGGATGGTAAAATTAAGAATATCACTGAACTGCTACTACCACCTTCCTTGACCAATTGCAATTCAAAGTAACCCAAAGTGTTAAATATAATTTTTTGGCTCAGATCCAAAAAATATTTCTGACCCCCATACTTAAACTAACAATTCAACAATTTAATCCTGCTTTCATTTATTTGACCATGTTTCCTGTGGTTACTCTCGTATAAGCTTTTTACAAATCTATTACAAAGCTATTATTTAACACAGATGAGTGTCTTATAATGATCAATGTAAACATCGTCAGGATACTCTCTTTCAAATCAGGAGTCAAATTTTAGCATTTTTCTTTCACAAGGCTTAAATGAAAAACTAGATTAGTTAGAATCAACTCCAGGTAACAGAAACCCAGAAAGAGAAACTGATGATGGTATATGAGACACCCAAAAATAAAATTGCAAAGTCCTATTAAGGACTTTCTAAGTTACCTAACCTAGAGATAATAATCACAATACATGATTACTGTGATATGTGGTGATTTGAAATAAATGTAAGTGGAGAGCATAAGAACATTCAACCTAGACGACCTGGCTAAGGTTTAGAAGCACCCCGTGCCCATTTCTCCAATATATATGTTCAAAAACAATCCTGATTCAACATTAGTCATAAGGGAAATGCATACAAAACAACAATGAGATACCACTTCACACCCACTAGGATGGCTAAAATAAAAAAGACAGATAACAAATGTTGACAAGAACTAGAGAAATCAGAACCCTCATACACTGCTGGTGGGGATGTAAAATGGTGCAAACCACTTTGGAAAAAGTTTGGCAGTCCCTCAAAATGTTAGAGTTAGTTACCTTATGATCCAGCAATTCCATTCCTAGGTATACACTCGAGAAATGAAAACATATGTTCACACAAATACTTGTACATGAATGTTCATAGCAACATCATTCATTATAGCCCAAAAGTGGAAACAACCTAAATGACCATCATCTGATGAATGGATAAAGGAAAAGGGGTATATCGGTATAATGGAATATTAAGCCATAAAAATGAATGAAAATGCTAATACATACTACAAAGTGGATGAACCTTGAAAAACACTATGCTAAAAAAAAATAATAATAATAACTCAGTCAAAAAGACCACAATTATATGATTTCATTTATATGAAATGTCCAGAAGAGGCAAACTTATAGAGACAAAAAGTAGATTTGTGGTTGTCTAGAGCTGGAGCTGGGCTAAAGCTTCATTTTAGGTCAGTGAAAATGTTCTAAAATTGACTGTGGTGATGGTTGCAAAACACTACAGAATATATTAAAACCAATAGGGAGCAGATGTGGCTCAAGCAGTTGAGCACCCGCTTCCCACATGGGAGGTCCCGGGTTTGGTTCCTGGTGCCTCCTAAGGAAGCAGACATCAAGCAAAATCAATGAGCAGACAACAAGCAAAATCAATGAACAAAAACAACGAGCAGATAATGAGCAAAAACAAATGAGCAGGGAGCGGATGTAGCTCGAGCAGTTGAGCTCCCGCTTCCCACATTAGGGGTCCTGGGTTCAGTTCTCGATGTCTCCTAAAGAAGACAAACAAACAGACAGCAAAAACAATGAGCAAACAAGCAAAAACAAACAAGCAGGGATCGGATGTGGCTCATGCAGTCGAGCTCCCGCCTCCCACATGGGAGGTCCCAGGTTCAGTTCGTGATGCCTCCTAAAGGGAAAAAAAAAACAAAAAACAGACAACAAGCAGACAACGAGCCAAAAACAACAAGCAGATAACTAGCAAAAACAAGGAGCTAACAGACAAGGAAACTATGGGGGCGGGGGGGACCAATGAGGGGAGAAAGTGTAGCTCAGTGGCTGAGTGCCTGCTTCCCAGGTATGAGGGTTCTGGGTTCATCCCCAGTACCTCCTAAAAAAACAAAAACAAAACAAACAAAAACAAACTGTATATTTTAAATTGGTGAATTTTGCGGTATATGAATATCTCAATAAAGATGTTTAAAGTAAAAGATATCATCAAAAACAAGGTAAATTTCTATAATCAAAAAAAAACAAAACAAAAAACAGAGGGGAAAAAATACTGAACAAAAACTCACAGAGGAGGGCAGGAACTAACTAAAGACAGGAGGTACCTGGGTACCAAGATCAAAAACAGGCAACAGAAGAAATAGACCATAGCCAGGTTCACTGGGGGCACAACAACTGTGCACTTGTCTATGAATCAAGTACTGGTAAAATATTTTGACAGTCAATTCAGAAGTTCATCTAAGAATAAAATGCTTACCCATGGCAGAAGAGAAATCTATGCAATGGGAACCAGTGTCTAGGCATACATGGGCATTAGAACTCAATTTCCTCAAGAACAAAATCCCCCTACCTTCTAAATATAAGAATTTTTTTTTTTTAGGAGGCACTAGGGCTTGAACCTGGGACCTTGTACATGGGAAGCAGGCACTCAACCAACTAAGCTACACCTGCTCCCCAAGAACTGTTTTTGAGATGTGGATCCCAGGGTGCCAAGCTAAGGCAAAACTGCCATACAGGGAAAGCAATGACAGGGAGAAGACAATAAAAAATAAAATGAATTAATTAATTCTCTCAAGATAAGCTTGCCAACAAACATAAAATGTATGTTTTATGGGGTGGAGTGTGGGGCCATTAACCAGAGAAGTCATAAATTCCTAGGTAAGGTAAAAAACCCCTCCCTACAGGTACATCTTAAAGCTCATGTGCACCTTCCTAAACATGATAGCTATCCAGTACTAAACTATTACTGCTATGTATCAGTGACTTTAAAGAAACATGTTTAGGATCTTGCATATCCCGACTTAACTCTGTGCCTTCTTTGTTCTTACCCCATATAACCCCCTATAATCCCCTGGGTGGCGAGGAGCACTACTCTGAATATCCTGTAGCCACCCAGGACCAGCTTCCCAGTTTGTAAATTCCCTAATAACCAAAATAAACTGTTAACTATTTTGCTAAAATATATATATATATATGAGTAAACCCAATGCCTTTTAAAAATAATAATGAAAATTATAAAGCACAAATAACCAAAAACAAAAATTGAAAAATTGGGAAATACATATAAAGATAATCCCCTCTCCCAGAGTCAATTCCTGATAAGACACTGTACATACCATTCTAGACTTGTGAGTATACATAAACAAATACAAATATCCATGACATTATTTCTTTAACAAAAATGGGATCATATGATATGCAATGTTTATTAACCAGCTTTTCTATTTAATGAATATCCTAATAATAAATATAATTTACTATCATAATTTTCCATTCCATTCTTCTAACAGACCAATACTAAAATTTACCATCTATTGTAAAAAAATTTTAACAAGAAATTACTACTGGGAGCAGGTGTAGCTCAGTGGTTTGAGCACCAGCTTCCCATGTATAAGGTCCCTGGTTCAATCCCTGGTACCTCCTTTAAAAAAAAAAAAAAAAAAAAACTTACTAATTTTTTTAGGTCTGATAAACACTTTGTGACTATGTTTTTTAGAAGTCTGAATTGATTATTGATTGATACTGCAGTATTTTGTAAGTGGACTAATATGATGTTTGGAATTGACTTTAAATTACTCTAGGGGAAAAAAGAGGAAGAGAAAAACATTAAGCAGGATAGGTAAAATGCTGATAATTGTTGAAGCAGGATGACGGGGACAAGGAGGTTCATTATTTTCTCTGCACTTGGTATATCTGAAAGTTTCCATTTAAAAATATGATCCCAGGGGAGCTAGTATAGCTCAGTAGTTAAGCGCCTGCTTCGCATGCACAAGGTCCCAGGTTCAATCCCCAGTACCACCTAAGGGAAAAAAAAAATTCCCTGATATCCTTTAATTGAACTGCAGTGACTGAAAATAAGATATTGGGTTTGCTCTTGTGAAGCAATCAAATAATTCCATTTTTCCTAGACACCATTTGACTGCATTCTTTGTATCCAAAGCAATTTCCTATAAATAAGTGGTGATGATGAGGTACAGTTAATTCCACTAATTTACCAAAGCTGAAAATGAAGATGTTTAGGATGACTGTAAAAAATCTGAAATTAAAAATACATTGATGCAGGAGAGAGTGTAAACTGCAATGTAAACTACAATCATTGCTCAGTGGCAATGCACCAAGATGTGTTCATCAATTGTGGCAAATGTACCACACTAATGAAGGACGTTGTTGATGTGGGAAAATGTGGGAGGGGCTAGGGAGCGGGGCATATGGGAATCCCCTAAATTTTTTGTGTAACATTTACGTAATCTAAGTTTCTTTAAAAAAATAAAATTAAAAAAGTATATTAAAAAAAAATACATTGAGGGGAGTGGATGTGGCTCAAGTGGTTAAGTGCCTGCTTCCCACATGGGAGGTCACAGGTTTGGTCCCTGTTGCCTCCTAAACAAAAACAAACAACAAGCAAACGAACAAAAAAACCAACTCAGGGGAGTTAGATTGTCCCGGCACCTCAACAACAACAACAACAAAAAACAACAACATTGAAATTGTTCTAAAAATTTTGTGGTGATGTAATTATGTAATTATACTAAAAGCCACTGATTGTACACTTTGGATGGACTGTATGGTATGTGAATACATCTCAATAAAACTGCTTAAAAATATACATTTAAGCTTAGTGGCAATGCTCTAAAATGTGTTTATCAATTGCAAAGAATGTATCACACTGATGAAAGATGTTGCTAATGTGGGAAAATGTGGGCGGTGTGGAGAGCAGGACATATGGGAATCCCCTATATATTTTCTGTAACATTTATGAATCGAAGTATCTTTTAAAAAAAAAAAAAAGTGGAAAAAAATATATATATTTATACATTTAAAGCCCTCTAATTATAATTCTCACTTTCAAAAGCAGTATACATTATAAATTAAAATTGAGATGGGTTGAATACATAGTAATTAGTGAAAAATACCTCCAACTTAATCTGCAAAGTGACACAGTAAACAAAACTAATTTAAGACACAAAATAACTAGTCTTAAAAAACCTGGTGTTGAAAATTTTTTCATTTCTTGAGTCCTAAATTTGAAAAGCTATTAATTTTAGTATTCTGTTCCATAAAATCCTGAAGATTGGCTAAAATGAAATTCCAGAGTCTGATTTTTGCAAATTTCATATCAAAAGAATTCAAGTTTGGAGGCTTCTCTGAATTAATATATTCTTCAAGAGCCTATGTACACTACTCTAAAAATTTTAACAAATTTGCTAATAAAACACTAGGGAATGAATGTAACCACAAAACTATCATGTCAATAAATGTCCCCAGGAAATGTGTTCTACACTCAAACACAATTTCTGATTATCTAATAGGTAATGAAACATTTACTCCTCCCACCTCTATCCCAAATCTTTAAACAGCAAATATAGCTTTCCAAGTCTAAAATATTCAAGTAAAATGCAACTAACCTTTATATATGCACTTGGGTAGATCTTATGAACAGCATCTCCAGGCGCACGCCCAGCTTCTCTGTCTAAGTAGTAACTCTGTACAAAGACCGCATGGTCGCTAAGGCACCTGACCCAAACATCACCTTCACCTTTACATTCCAACTGCACACCTTTGCCTATGTGCAACCTTAGAAGGAAAAAGGAATTACATTTAAATTTTTTTGTTTTGATGATCTTTTTTATTAGAGAAGTTGCAGGTTTACAGAAAAACCATGCCTAAAATACAGAGTTCACATATACCACCACCCTATTATTAAAACCCCTTGCATTAGTATGGCTCTATATTTCAACTTTTGTAAGTATTTAACAATAGTTTAGTTCAGATTATATAGCATGCCCCCAAAATTAAAAAGAAAAGATATTACATAACAGCATAAACAAAAGATAGCTATTGTTAACAATTTGATATATTTCCCCTTTTTTTTCTATTCATATATAATAATGATGAGACTGTAAGTAGTGCTTACTATGTGTCAGGACCATTGAACATGAATTCTCACATAACCCTCACAACAATTCATTGACATTAAGAACTATTATTCCCTTTTTATAGATGAAGAAAGAAACTAAGGCTCAAAGCTATGCTGTCCAAATCTGTGGCTATTAGCTACATATGGCTATTTAAAATTAAAGTATATTAAAATTCCAGTTCCTCAATTATATGAGCCATTTTTCAAGTGCTCAATAGCCATATGTAGCTAAGTGACTACTGTTCTGGACAGCACAGATATAAGCCATTTTGTACATCATATATGAATTCTACTAGACAGATTAGAGATTAAGTAATTTGCCTAAGTCACATGCCTTGTGAAAGAGACACTGTGCATATTTCTCTAAAGAACTGAGGTCATACAGGACCTAAAATATAATGTTTTCCTGTAATATTTCATCTTAGGCCATTTTCCACTTCTTTATATAAACTCTAACATGTTAGTGCTTAGATTAAAAAATGAAACATTTAGCTTATAATTTAAATAACCATTTTCCTTTTATTGATTTTTCAACATTATAAATAACACTCACAGAGACATGTTTGTACATACATCTATCCTCATTTTATATTATGTCTTTTCAACAGATTTGTAGACATAATTTCTGATCAAAGGAAAAAATAATCAGGTTTCCCAACAGGATTCCAAAAAATCTAGCTACTTTTCAAAACATAGAAACCTTGTAAGAAAAAAAAAAAAAAAAGCCATTTTTTTAACACTATTTTAATACCAAACATCTACAATTAAAAAATGGCGGGGAATGGATGTGGCTCAAGTAGTTGAGTACCCGCCTCCAACACAGGAGATCCTGGGTTCAGTTCCCAGTGCCTCCTGAAAAACAAAAACAAACAGCAAACAAAAATCAAACGAAAAATACAAGTCAGGGAAGCCAATGTGGCTCAGTGGTTGAGAACTGGCTTCCCACATACAAGGT